>PVKC010000904.1:0-57048 GCA_004027635.1 Crocidura indochinensis | reverse complement strand
GAATGGAAGGAACCTTTCTCAATATAGTTAAGGCCATCTACCACAAGCCAGTGGCAAATATTATCCTCAATGGAGAAAAACTAAAAGCCTTCCCTCTAAATTCTGGCACAAGACAAGGCTGTCCTCTCTCACCACTCCTATTCAACATAGCACTGGAAATACTCGCTATAGCGATTAGGCAAGAGAAAGATATCAAGGGAATCCAGATAGGAAAGGAAGAAGTCAAGCTCTCGCTTTTTGCAGATGTCATGATACTCTACTTAGAAAACCCTAAAGACTTTACCAAAAAGCTTCTAGAAACAATAGACTCATATAGCAAGGTGGCAGGCTACAAAATCAACACACAGAAATCTATACACCAATAGTTATATACACCAATAGTAATAAGGAAGAAATGGGCATTAAGAAAACAAACCCATTCACAATAGTGCCACACAAACTCAAATATCTTGGAATCAACTTGACTAAAAATGTGAAGGACCTATACAAAGAAAACTATAAAATTCTGCTCCAGGAAATAAGAGAGGATATGCAGAAATGGAAACACATACCCTGCTCATTGGGTTGGCAGGATTAACATCATCAAAATGGCAATACTACCCAAGGCATTATACAGATTTAATGCGATCCCTCTAAAAATCCCCACAACATTCTTCAAAGAAGTGGATCAGGCACATTTGAAATTCATTTGGAACAATAAACACCCTAGAATAGCTAAAGCAATCATTGGGGAAAAGAACATGGGAGGAATTACTTTCCCCAACCTTAAACTTTACTACAAAGCAGTAGTTATCAAAACAGCATGGTATTGGAATAAGAACAGGCCCTCAGATCAGTGGAATAGACTTGAATACTCAGAAAGTGTTCCCCAGACATACAGCCACCTTATTTTTGATGAAGGAGCAAGAAATCCTAAATGGACCAAAGAAAACCTCTTTAACAAGTGGTGTTGGCAGAAAGGGCTAGCCACTTGCAAAAAATTGAACTTAGACCCCCAGCTAACATCATGTACGAAGGTAAAATCCAAATGGATGAAAGACCTTGATATCAGACCCAAAAGCATAAGATATATAGAACAACACGTAGGCAAAACACTCCAGGACATTGAGACTACAGGCATATTCAAGGAGGAAAATGCACTCTCCAAGCAGGTGAAAGCAGAGATTAACAGATGGGAATATATTAAACTGAGAAGCCTCTGCACCTCAAAGAAAATAGTGCTCAGGATGCAAGAGCCACCCACGGAGTGGGAGAAACTATTCACCTAATACTCATCAGATAAGGGGCTAATCTCCAAAATATACAAGGCACTGACAGAACTTTACAAGAAAGAAACATCTAATCCCATCAAAAAATGGGGAGAGGAAATGCCATGTAGTTCAACCTTTATGGAAAGCGATATGGAGATTCCTCCAGAAACTGGAAATCGAGCTCCCATATGATCCGGCTATACCACTCCTAGGAATATACCCTAGGAACACAAAAATACAATACAAAAATCCCTTCCTTACACCCATATTCATTGCAGCACTATTTACCATAGCAAGACTCTGGAAACAACCAAGATGCCCTTCAACAGACGAATGGCTAAAGAAACTGGTACATATACACAATGGAATACTATGCAGCTGTCAGGAGAGATGAAGTCATGAAATTTTACTACACATGAATGTACATGGAATCCATCATGCTGAGTGAAATAAGTCAGAGAGAGAGAGAAAAAAACGCAGGATGGTATCACTCATCTATGGGTTTTAAGAAAATTGAAAGACATTCTTGCAACAATAATTTTTAGACATAAAAGAAAAAAGAGCTGGAAGTTCCAGCTCACCTAAAGAAACTCACCACAAAGAGTGAAGAGTTCAGTTAGAGAAATAACTACATTTTGAACTGTCTTAATTATGAGAATGTATGAGGGAAATGGAGAGCCTGTCTATAGTACAGGCGGGGGTTGGGTGAGGAGGAGGGAGATTTGGGACAATGGTGATGGGAACGTTGCACTGGTGATGGGTGGTGTTCTTTACATGACTGAAACCCAAATACAATCATGTATTTAATAATCAAGGTGTTTAAATAAAATATTAAAAAAAAAGAAAAGAAAAGGTCAAGGCACATCCTAACCATGATGCCCCATATGGTCCCCGTGCCTGCCAGGACCAATTTCTGAGCATGGAGCCAGGAGTAACCCCTGAGCACTGCTAGGTGTGACCCAAAAAACACACACAAAAAAAAAATAAAAGAGAGAATTAAAGAAAATAAAAGGTCAAGGCACATCCTAACCATGGTGCTGAAAACTATAATGATGAAAACCAGAATGATTAGGAAAGATATCAATAGCAATCATATTAGTTGGATACTGCAACACTGATGCTACCTCTTGATAGATCAACCATGCCTAAACTCAACAAATATATACTGTCTTTGTACATGGTACATTTTCCAAGTTAGATCACATGCTGAGTCACAAAACATACCTTCATAAAACCAAGAGTATAGAAATTGCATCAACTATATTCTCAGATCATGATGCATTGAAAATAGAAGTGAATCACAAACAGAAATAGATAAATAACTTTAATAATTTGAAATTAAAAAGCTTACTATGAACTACATCATAAAGGAAATCAAAAGACTCCTGGAAACAAATGAGGATTGTCATTAACTATCAAACTTTGTGAGACACAACTAATCAAATGTAATACATTTTCTTCATTTTTCATATTTTTACATAAATACCATGATTACAAACATAACTGGAGTTGGGGTTTAGTCACAAAAAGAACAACCCCTTTCACCGATGCAGCCTTCCCATCACCAATGCACTAAAGCAGTATTAAGATGAAAATTTATAGTACCTTGGAATAAACTTACATAAAGAGGTAAAAGACATATCCAAGAATTCTACAAAATTCTACTTCAAGAAATATAAGAGAACATCCTCTGCTCATGGATTTGGAGGATTAAATCATTTAAATGGAAATACCCCCCCAAAGCATTACACAGATTTAATGTAACCCCTATAAGGATACCCATGACATATTTCAACGAAATAGATCAAGTCTTCTGAAATTCATATGGAACAATAGATCTCCACAAATAGCAAAAATTGGCTTTGGAAGGAGAAGATCAGCAGCATCACTTTCCTCAAATTTGCACTACACTATAAAGAAGTAGTAACGAAAGCAGAATAGCATTGTAAAAAAAAAATAAAAAAAATAAAACAAACCAAAAGAAAGACCTTTAGATCAATGGAATAGGCTTGAATATTCTGAGAAAAATTCTGGCACATGATTAACTAGTCATTGATAAAGGAGCAAGAAATATGAAGTGGAGCAAAGAAAGCCTCTTCAAAAATTGTGTTAGGAAACTTATCATTGACATGTAAAAATATTGAACTCAGATCTCCTTTTAACATCCTGCACAAAAGTCAAATCACAGTGGATTAAAGACCTTGACATAAAACTCAAAACCATAAGTTATATAGAAGAAAACATAGGAAGAAATCTCCATAAGATTTAAGCTAAAAGTATCTTTCACTGACCAAGCAAATGAAAGCAAAGATAAACAAATGGCACAATAATCTAAGACACCTCTCATTTAAAAGAAAGTGGTAGCCAGAATGCAGACACTACCTATGTAATGGGAGAAAGTATTCATCCAATATCCATATAAGGGATTAATATCTATGTCACTATAAGTCACTATTAGAAAAAGACAAAAATCTAATCCCATCCAAAAATGGAGAGAAGACATGAACAAAAGCTTTCTCAAAGGAAAAGTACAAAAGAGTAAGAGTAAAGATGCACATCATTAATCACCATGGTGGTACAAATCAAAGCAATGAGATAACCTCTCACTCTCAGAGACTGGCACACATCAAAAAGAACAAAAACAGCCAGTGCTGGCATGGATGCAGAGAGACATAGACACTCATCCATTACTGGTCAATTGGCCTAACTTTTATTTTTTGGTTTTGGGTCACACCCTGCAGCACTCAGGGATTACTCTTGATCTATGCTTAGAAATTGCTCCTGGCAGGCTCAGGGGGTGGGGGTGGGGATGGAGAGACCATATGGGATGTCAGGATTTGAAGCACTGCCCTTCTGAATGCAAGGCAAATACCCTACCTCCATGCTATCTTTAAGGCCCCAGGCCTAACAATTTTGCAAAACAATATGGACACTTCGAAACAACAAACAGTATACATACACAAAAACGAAATTGAACTCTCATATGACTTAGTAATATTGCTCCTGGGAATAAAACCTAGGGACCAAAAAGGAAAAGGCAGTTGCACTCTTATGTTCAGTGAAGTACTATTCACAATAGCCAAAATATGGAAACAACCCAAATGCCTGAGAATAGTGAATAAATTAGAAACTGGTACATCTACATAATGGAATACTACACAAATGTTAGGAAAATGAAATTATGAAAACTGCTTATACATAAATGGATGTGGAGAATATTATGTAAAGTGAGTCAGAAGGAAGATATCTATAGAATGATTCCACTCATAAATGGGTTATGTAAAAACAAAAGATAGAATGATAATAATACCCAAAGACAACAGGGATGAGGGCCAAGCAAACTAGTCCATGGTAGGGAGCGAAATACACCAGCTAAGAGATACAGAGTGGAAAAATGGATCCAAAAGCTGAACCCTACATTCTGCTGCCTACAAGAAACAAATCTGAATAGAACAAACAGACTCAAAATCAAAGTTGCAAACACAATTCAGGAAGGAAAAAGGGACCTACATAAATAGCTAATGACAGCTTATAAAATAAAAAAACGATTAACAAAATTTTGAACCCATAATAAGTAGGCAGAAGGAAATAACAAACTTAGAGCAGAAATTAATGAAGTGGAAACCTAAAAAAACAATCCGAAAGATCACTGAAAGCAAAAGTTGGTTCTTTGAAAAAAAAAAAAAGACAAGATTAATAAACCACTAACAAAATTCACAAAAAAGAGAGAAAACTTAATAAACCAGATTAGAAAAGGGGGAAGCCATTACAAACAATACAGCAATATAAAGGATAGTAAGAGACTACTTTGAGAAACTTTACCAAAAAAATGAGATATTGGAGAAAATGGGGAAAAAAAGACATTATTGTAATAATGCTCAGAGATGAGATGAGGGCCAAAGTACTGGCTCACTATATGAAGCTCACCACAGAGTGATGAATGCAGTTAGAGAAATGACTACACTAAGAACTACCATGACAATGTTGATGAGTGAGAGAAATAGAATGCTTGTCTCAAATATAGGCAGAGGATGGGGGAAGAGTGAAAAGGGAGCACTGATGGTGAGAATTTGCACTGGTGAAGGGGGGTGTTCTTTCTTTGACTGAGACCCAACTACAAGCATGTTTGTAATCATGGTGCTTAAATCAAAAGAAAATAAAAGTAGTATAATTTAATAAGAAAGAAAGAAAGAAAGAAAGAAAGAAAGAAAGAAAGAAAGAAAGAAAGAAAGAAAGAAAGAAAGAAAGAAAGAAAGAAAGAAAGAAAGAAAGAAAGAAAGAAAGAGCAAGTTCAATGAAAGAATGTTAGGTATTCCACCAGGAGTGGCCACTCACTGAATTTTCCTCTTCTGATAAAACATGGAGAGATGACACAGTCAAGGATAGACTCTAAATTAGATTTTATTTTTACTATTCTTATTCTATACTTTCTTTAAGCTTAAAACAAACCATACAAAACTTGCTTACCTCCTTCTTCTATTAAATAATGGAAAGATGTGTTACAGTATGGAAAAGAGTATATTTAAGAAAATTTATCTCTACAGATTAATTTTCTGCTTTCTACTTGAGATATACTTGAGATTTATTTTGTTTCACATTCACTTCTCATCTGTTTTCAGAAATTTAAAGTTGTATTATTAGATGGCTTTTGAAGTGAAATTTAAATCCTTAAAGAGTTAAATCTTAAAGGAGTTTAAGTCATTTATAATATATACTATTGTAGTTTTGAAATATGAATAAATCATTAATGATATATACTATCTGAAATTGTTGATTTAGGTTCTAATGCAACTCCCAAAATATAATTCTTGTAACACACTAGAAAAAGCCATACATGGTAGATCATACATCTAATTCTTATAAATCTGTAGTAAAAAAAATGCACTGTGCTGTCTACCACAGCATAGTTGAAATATCAGTATTCTTATTTCTATATTAATTTATCAAAAAAATAAATCAAATTTGCTAGGCTTTCTCTGTGATCTTCCTCATAAGCTAAAAGCAGAAAACAAAAATCATGCAGCAAGATTAATGATTTCATCTGCCTTGGAGAATAAAAAATGTCATAAATCTAAAAATTAGGTAAGATGAATCATAACCGAAGAGTTTCATGAAGTTTAGGAATACAGCTGGAAAAATTTATGCATTTTGATTGCATATAAATCAGGAATTTTGGCTAGTACTTTTTTATAATGTTATAACGTAGCCATATCCTAGAGGCACTAAGCAGGACAATTAAATCTAAAAATACCAGGCTATTAAAAAGATATAAAGAAGTGCTATTTTAGCATACAACTATAAATATTGAAAGCATGCATCTATAGCATAAACCCATTCAAACCCAAATGTTCCTCAGTATTTCTTTATTTTTTATTAATCTTTAAAATAAACATCATGGGGGACAGAGAGATAGCATGGAAGTAAGGCATTTGCCTTTCATGCAGAAGGTCATTGGTTCCAATCCCAGCATCCCATATGATCCCCAGAACCCGCCAGGAGCGATTTTTGAGCGTGGAGCCAGGAGTAACGCCTAAGCACTGCCAGTTGTGACCCAAAAAGAAAAAAATAATAAGTAAAAATAAAAAATAAACATCATGGACGTGCTGTGATTCACCATTGTATTTCATTATATCACCATACTTACATACCATTACATCATCATGCTTCATTACAACACCACACCTACACCAGAGCACACATTTCTCTTCCCAAAGGCTTTATAGCTCCTCCCACTTTAACATACCCTTTTCTGAAGCTCAGTTTTGATACCTTGGCTATTTATTACTATATTAGTGTGTATCATTAAATCTCACATATGAGAGATCTTTCTGTAGCTCTCTCCTTTTCTCTTCCAATCTTTACTCAGCATACCTTCTAGTTCCATCCATATAGTGGAAATTGCATATAATGAATTTCATATAAGGAAATAACATGATTTTGTCCTTTTGTATGGACACATAGTATTCCAGTTTATATATATAAAAAACTAAAAAAATGCATTGAAAGTTGTTATTACTTTGTATTAAGCACATGTTTAGTTAATAAATCATGCTAAATATCTATTTGATGTAAATAGTGTATACATTACATTAAACATCAATTTTCAATAGTGCTTTAAATTTAGGAATATATGTATATATAATATATATACATATATATATATATATATATATATTATTTGAGGGTTTCCTTTTGAGAGTTGGGCAAATCTGCTGTGATCAGATGTTAATCCTGATGGAATCCTAGGTGTCCACAAGGAGTCTCTGGGTTCAAACTCAAGTTGGCCAAATACAAGGCAAGAGCCCTACTGTTGTATTATCTCTGTAATTCATATCAGAAGTCTTGATGGCCTTTTGTCACACTATCAATCTTAATCATTTTATTTTTTATTATAAGTTTCTTCTACTCAGTAGAATCAGGTGTTAAAATTCCAAGTAAAGAATAAAAATCTTTTTTTTTTTTGGTTTTTTTTTGGGGGGGGCTCACACCTGGCATTACTCCTGGCTCCATGCTCAGAAATTGCTCCTGGCAGGCACGGGGGACCATATGGGGCGCTGGGATTCGAACCGATGACCTTTTGCATGAAAGGCAAACGCCTTACCTCCATTCTATTTCCCGGGCCCCATAAAAATCTTTAGTTGGAGAAATTTAAAGAGCAGATTTAAAGTTACAATATAATTATAATTACGAATATTGGATGGTCCTAAATTTAAAGCAATGTTGAAAATTGATGTTTTATGTAATGTATACACTATTTACATCAAATGGTTAGCATGATTTATTAACTAAACATGCGCTTAATACAAAGTAATACCAACTTTCAATGAATATTTTTTTTTTTTAGTTTTTTAGTTTTGGGGCCATATCCAGCAGTGCTCAGGGTTTACTCCTGGCTATCTGCTCAGAAATAGCTCCTGGCAGGCACAGTGGACCATATGGGGCGCCAGGATTCGAACCAACCACCTTAGGTCCTGGGTCTGCTGCTTGCAAGGCAAACACCGCTGTGCTATCTATCTGGCCCCTTTCAATGCATTTTTAATAGTATTTTTAGGTCAATATATTGAAATTACTAATACAAATAAGCTGCTAAATATTTTATTCGCACATTTTTTGAAACCTTCTAAAATCCTGACTAAAATTCACCAATACATTTTCATGACTTGTTTTCTATGTTAAGTAATTTTTTAAAGAAATATTCAACACTATTAGTATGCTAGAATATTTGACTCCAGGGCAATCACAGAAAAGCACTATTTCTAATATGCAGATCTCTCAAATTCACTTTGGGAAATTAGTCATTTGTCTGAGGACTGCTAATTAATTAGATTAGCATTTCTTTCCAATACAAGCTGGCTTACAGATTGATCATAACTATTAAACATTGTTTTCTTATTAGTAAATATGATAACTGTCCTTTTAGTAAATGACTCATAAAGGTGATAATGTGCTTAACCTCTCATGACACTTGGCAGATATTTTTATTGTTTTTTTTGGGGGGGGGCACACCCATTTGATGCTCAGGGGTCACTCCTGGCTAAGCGCTCAGAAATTACCCCTGGCTTGGGGGATCATATGGGACGCTGAGGGATCGAACCGCGGTCCTTCCTTGGCTAGCACTTGCAAGGCACACACCTTACCTCTAGCGCCACCTCACCGGCCCCTACACTTGGTAGATATTAAATGTTACTTTAGGATGTCTCAGCATGTTGTTTCTTCCCCAGGAGGTAAAACTCAGATGCCATATTACATGTATGCCACCAGAAAAAAACTGTTTAGCAGGAACACTTATTGACATGACACAGAATTAGACCAAAAAAAAAATAAGTAGTTACTAGCAAAATTTATAACAGTATCTGATTGTCCTATTTTAATATTAGGTATGACACTCAGTCATGTTAACTTTGACACAAGTCATGTGAACATCCATAATATCAACTTAGATAACACATGAGATTTGGAATTTTACTCTATGCCCTTATAATGAGATTAAAACACTCTTGCTTCTTTGCAAATTTCTGTCTAATACTTTCTTTTTGCTATTATTATCTTCATAAATTCCTTCACAAATGTATACACTCATCACTATTCCAACAAGAAAGATTCCAAAAGACATTAGCAGCAGGTAAAGCCCAGATCAGGGCTGAGAAATCTGCAGAAACCTTTATGGAATCCTCAGCCATAATGAAAAAAACAAATAGAATAACCAAAATCTTTGTCTTTTCTAATTAAATATGTATATATGGAGCAGGATCGACAGCACAGCAGTAGGGTGTTTGCCTTGCACGAGGCTGACCCAGGACGGACCTTGTTTATATCCCCAGCGTCCCATATGGTCCCCCGAGCCAGAAGCGATTTCTGAGCTCATAGCAAGGAGTAACCCCTGAGTGTCACTGGGTGTACCCCAAAAAGCAACAATAATAATGTGTATACAATAGCATTAGCTTTTTAACATTCACTTTATGGTTATTGTAATTACTGTCATCATGAAGAACTGGAACAGGTCTGACACTCATCAAAATTGTCTTTTCCTCTTTTACCCTTCTCACCCTGATACTGATTTAATCAAAATTACAGGTTTGTTCTTGGAGAATGTCATATAAATGGGTTTATATGATATGTTTTCTTTTGGGATTGTCTTGTTTCACTGCTTTGAGATTCCTCCAAACTATGAATAAATAATTCATTCCTCTTCATTTTTTTTTGTTTTGTTTTTTTGGGTCACACCCGGCAGTGCTCAGGGGTTACTCCTGGCTCCATGTTCAGAAATTGCTCCTGGCAGGCACGGGGGACCATATGGGGCACCGGGATTTGAACCGATGACCTTTTGCATGAAAGGCAAACACCTTACCTCCATGCTATCTCCTGGGTCCCTCCTCTTCATTTCTAAATGCCACTTTGTAATATAGATGTGCCATGATTTGTTTCTCTATTAACCTGGTGAACAACATTATTTTGTTTCCAGTTTGAAACAACTATTAATAGAGCAGGCATAAATATTCATTAAGTATTTTATTTAAAAAATTCTGTGTAAAGAAAATACTTAAGAATGAGGATATGACTTATTCAAATGTTGACAGTTTATATATTCTACAAATTCATTTCTGATCCATAACTGATATTTTAATTTTTAAGCAGGACAGAAGTATGTTGGTTTCATATTTAAAAATCTAGTTTACCAGTTTCATACTGGAAGAGTTGGCTAAATCTTGGAATACTTGTTTCTGATAGTGCTAAAAGGACCGTGGTGCTCATTGAATGGGGTCAGCCACATGCAAGATAATTAATTGCCTTAGTTACCTACTATCTTTCCAGCAAATCAGTTTTTTCTTTTATGAGTTATACTTACGGTGTTACATCTAAGATTTCTTTACTTGTTAACTCATTAACCCTCGTACTATTTTTTCTGTCTCTTCTTTGTTTAATTTTAACATTTCCTTTGTTTTCCTTCACATGGAGATTTTCATTTTATTCCTACATTCATTTAAAAATGTTTAGACAACTTTGGTCTAATATATTTGAAGAGTCTGGATATCTTTACATTTTTTACATAAAAATCAACCTATATAGGGGCCAAAGCAATAGATCAGTGGTAGGGCGTTTGCCTTGCACTCAGCTGATCCAGGACAGATCTTGACTTGATCCCCGGTGTCCCATATGGTCCCCCAAGCCAGGAGCGATTTCTGAGTGCATAGCCAGGAGTAACCCCTGAGTGTCACCAGGTGTGCCCCCCCCCGAAAAAATAAACAAAAAAAAATCGACCCATTTAAGTCTAGTACGTAATCTCCAAACATCCAAGGCTTGGAGAACTTTGATTTTCTTGTTGAATTTTTGTTGCATATTTTCAAAATCTTTATATTAGTAATATTTCCTGTGCTGTTCAATGATGCCTGCAACATGAAGGCTCTGTAACTCATTTCTCTACAAAATTTTAGGGATGTTCACATATACACAAGTTAGATATGACAAAAAACATTAAATGCAATGTCATCTCATGAAATGTTAATGTCTTTTATCAGCATATAAATCCTAAATAAAGGTTTACCAATAGACATCTCTTAGTTTGAATGGGTATATTTTCTCTATTGCTGGGCCATAAACTAGTAGAAATGTAGTGGCTTAAATTAACCCATTTATTACTGCGGTTTTATAGATCAAGATTCTGAGAAGGCTTAATTGAGTTCTCTACTTAAGGTTTCACAATGGCAAAATCAAAATGCTATTCAACTGGGTTCTTACCTAAAAATTAAAAATTGTAGGGGAGGTATCAGTTTAAATTAATTTCAGTTGTGGAAACAATTAAATTTACTGCCTCTGCTTTAAAGTGCAGGTTTCAACCCCTCAGCGAATCTCTGTTTCTTACAGGAGTGCTGAACTTTATATCTGAAAACTGCCTTGATAGCAGTATCTAGATTAGTATCTGAATAACCAGGGATGAATATTGGAGATCAGTCTTTAGAATTTTTTTACCCCCACTGCATATATCCTATTTGTATTTCTGAGAACAATCACATTTAACAGGTCAGCAATTTACAACCATATTTCTCCTATCAGCACAGTGACTTCTGGGCATTACAAATCTACCTCAGCTTTATTATCAAAATTTAGCAAATTTATAGCTAATGCAAACTTCTACTATGTTTGAAAATCTTTTTGTTAATGTATACATCCCACTAGGTTAAGTGGGAAAGAATACCACTGTATTTGGCACATGTTGATATAAACATGCAATAAATTTTAATTCCCTGAAGAACAAATTATTTTTGTCAGGTCATTTAGGATTTAAGACATATAGAAAATAGTTAACTTTATTTTTGCCTAGAACAAAGAAAATTTAAAAATACTTAATATTAAATAAATATGGATTTTATAAAAAACAATGAGTCCGAACCCAAAGGGTATTAAACAAGTGAAATGACACCAGTGATTATGCAAGTATCTGGAGTCTGAAGAATTCTCTGTGTTTTTGTGTTTTACATGCAAGAAAATGCATGATGAAATGTCACAATGGTCTTTCAGTGAAATTAAGCTACTTTCAGAAAATGACTTGACCTCTTCTCACCCAATAAAAATGATTACTTACACTGAAATGTGGTTTGGAGAATGTAGTGGTGTTTGGAAAGGGAAGTGTCTGGAAATCCTCACATGTATAATGTCACATAAAAGGAATATTTATATACATTTTCATCTTTGAATGTGCTTCTTTTTTCGGCAATTGCTTCCTAGGTGGTCTATAGGCCTCGTTCATAATTTCCATGTATATAAAATCTGAATTATTCCTATATGTATACAAGGATAAATGTTTTTTTGTTTTGTTTTCTGGGCCACACCCAGTGACACTCAGGGGTTACTCCTGGCTATTCGCTCAGAAGTGGCTCCTGGAAGGCACGGGGAACCATATGGAGAACCGGGGGATCGAACCGCAGTCCATCCTAGGTTAGCGCTGGCAAGGCAGGTACCTTACCTTCAGCACCACCGCCCGGCTCCCTGCTTAAAGACAGGAAAGTTTATTAATCAAATTAAAGTATCTAAAGTCTAAGCAAGAGAATGCAAGGGCTATGAATACATTCTCCACGTAAATCTAATGGCACGGCCTCTCTCATTTATAGGCACAAGAGGCACAAGAGGCTGAGTATTCATGTAGCTCACCATATGACTTTGCAAATGGCATATATTTACTAATTTTTTAGCCTTAAAATCCCTTAAATTTTCACAAAACATGTATGTGAATCATACATAGGATCACTTATGATAACATGGATAATAAATTATTACAAGTTTGTAACAGAAATTCTCAATGAGGATTTAATAATTTCTCAAGTTTCCATAGAATATTTTCAGGAAGTTCCCTAAGATCTTCCTAGAATGAAAAGAGGAAAAGTGAACAGAGTACACAAAGTTAAAACAGTCAGCATCTGCACTGATGATGTAAAAATAAGAGTAGATTTTAATCTGTGTATACTCTCCCCCCAATATCAAGGCTACTTTGGCAAACTTTAATGACTTCGCATTCATTTTGTTTTTGACTTCCAGGGGAAAACTGAAAGTTACTTTAAAATGTCAAAATAAATTTGTAAATGTGCCATACTTTAAAATATCCATATAAAGTTTTAAATGACCATTTTATTATTTCTAGACTCGTGAGAAAATACATTTTGAAGAGATGCACAGGCAATGCACAGACAACAGAGGCCACTTCTAGCATTGCTTAGCCCCATCTGTGAAGACCTGAATGTTTAGGGAATACTACTGCACAGTGATAAGGATACGGCATGAACCCAGAAGTGCTGAGAACCACCAAAAACTACCTTAGTAGTGCTTCAGGTGGCCACTTGGGCAATACAGGTGAATATTGATTTCTTATCTAATCATATAAATCCCCATTAATTCTAATAACTTAAATTCACCATTTTAAATTTATTTAAAATGTAGAAAATCATATTATCTACTTCTTTTTATGGCTTAAAATTTCTAATATGCTGTTTAATAATTTCTAATATGCTGTTTAATAATAATATTCTCTCCTTGGTTTTTTATTTTGAAATTATCATTTTCAAAATGATTGTTTTGAAAGCATATATACTATTCACATATCTATCCGAACATATTTTTACTATATCTTATTTTGGTGACCATTCCACTATGAATAATTTAGATTTTATGTTTTTTTCTTATTCATTGTTATAATCATAGAGATTTTTGTCCTTGACTGGATTACATAAATTGTTGAATTAATCGATATTCAACCTAATCAAAGATGGATTCTTATTTATATTTATTTAATGACACATTGACAGGAAAAACCACTGGATAGTCTCTCTATACCAGCTTGTTCTTCATTTAGGGTGGTAGTCCTATTTTTTCTATTAAAGACTGAGGCTCTTATGGGAATACACTTGCCATCATGGAAAGATTCCCAGACCCATTTCATCTCTTCATCTTGGTTTGGATTATTTCCTGAAGAATCAGGTCCCCAAATCTCCTGGGAATATGAGGAATTATCTGTATTTGGTGCCTGAACAAAGACATCAGTAATAGTGGATGATATGATTTCTTGGTGGACCAAGTGAATAATTAGGTTGATAATTCCCCATTGGATAAGGACTATAATCCCCCTTTGGAGCAAGGCAATGGTAGTGTCCTGACTTTTGGAAAGAGGGACTTTGGTCTTTTTTTTTCACACCCACCTTTTTCATGTCCTCTACCATGTGCTTTACAGTAGTGGTAATATGTATACTAAGCAGTTTGGTGTTACTCTTAGTAGGCTTTATGCTATTCTGGTCCATTTTTCTGCATCATGTATTATGGAATGTAGAGGCCAAACTTTCTGAAATGTTTCACACATCAGAAAGTAAAAGTGCCTTCCCACATGCTCAAATGAAAAGTCACCCAAGGCAATCATTGCTGGCCACCACTGGCATTAAACCAGAGAAATTGCCATCTACTTAGACTAATATATCACATGAAAGGAATGATGAAGATGAGCTGGCTACTGCCTCTTCAAACTCAGAATTCAAAAGTGATTCTGTAGGAATGCCCTCCACCCCTCTCTCACATCACCGGGACAGGGAGTGCCTGATGAAGTTCCTCTGTCCAGCCTATCAGGAGGATAATCAACCCCCATGCTATGTGAGTGCAAACATAGTTTCACTTAAATGATTCTAAAAAGCCTGTACAGAGTACGGGCTAATTTGTACATTCTGTATTGAATTCCTTACTAACTGGAGTGAAGGAAAGCTTTGAATCCATCTGAATTTTCATACAATTGCTAAGACCTGCCTGAGCCCCTAACAATACATGCAGTGGAGGATGTGAATCAGTGATGAAACTAAAATCAAGCATCACACTAGGTCATTCTGGGAGGATAATTTCAGGGGTTCAGTGAAGATATGAACTTTTTTGGGTGAGGGTCCTTATGCAGACCCATGGGGTTTTTCGAGCAGGTGTTTGAGGTAGCACTGTGTGCTTGGAGAAAGGTTGTTGGAGCTAATGAATTTAAAAGTAGCTTTGCAAAAAAATTTAAGGCATTATGCAGTCCTTAAAATTCTGCCATATGCAGAATTCCTGGGTAAACTAATGGATGATATCCAGAGATATGTTAGAGGCAAGGAAGCACAAGCAAATAAACACAAAACACATTAATTAGTATTTTTTTCCATTGTCTGTAAAACTGTCCACCAAATCACTTAACCAAACCAACAGGGAAAAAGTGTGCTTGTGGAATGGCTAAAACAACCTTTTCTTTATTAATCCTCTAAATTGCTTTCAAAATATACCTTAATTAGTATAACAATCAGGCTAGAGTACTGATAGTACAGTGGGTGGAGAATTGGCCTTGCACAAAGCCAATCTGAGTTTAATGTCCAACATCCTATATGGTATTCTAGGACTACCAGAAGGACTTTCTGAGTGTAGTGTTAGGACTAATTCATATCTCTGACCCTATTAATGATATTCTTATTGTACTGTTGTTATCAACTGTAAACTCTAACAAACTGTTTAATGAACAAATACAGCAAATAGAATACCACCATATTTTATAAAGATGGAATTTTGTCTTTTAATAAGTTAACATAAATATAATATATAAAGAGAGGAAAACGTTTCCAGATATCAGAATTTCTAAGTATAATAAAGAGGGTTAAATATAAAAAAATACTGACTTACTGATAGAAACCCCCAAAAAGTACAATCATCATTTGAATTATTTATGTAACAGTTTAGAACATTGAATAAATCCATCTCATTGAAATATAATCTGACTTTGTGAAATGCATACCAGTAACTTGAATTCATAAAGCTCCAAGTTGAAATTCTGATACTTCATGATTCCTGAACACTGCTAGCTCTGGTGGACGGACCCCAGCACTAATAGGCCTGAGTACACATAACCTAGTAGTTGCTATGCCCAGAGTTTTCACATACGTCTAAAGATGCTGCCTGCCATGATTTTATAAAATGTTTTCAGCAAAATTCGCACATCTTCTGCTGTAGAAAGTAGTTAAATACCAGGCCAGAGTGAAAGTACAGGGAATAGAGCTGAGTTCCATCACTGGCACCCACTGTGTTCTGCAAGGAGTAAGCTCTGAGCACAATCTGGTGTAGCACCAAAAACAAACCAAAACAGTAAACAAGTTAGATAAATATCATAGTTAATTGTTGATCAAGAAAAGTTTTTCCATTTCTTTATATTTTAAGTTTATTGGTTTTCAAATAAAGTCATTCTTCTTTAAAAATATATTAAGGGTAGCCGGGAGGTGGCGCAGGAGGTAAGGTGCCCGCTGCCTTGCCTGTGCTAGACTAGGACGGACCACGGTTCGATCCCCCGGTTCCCATATGGTCCCCCGTGCCTGCCAGGAGCGACTTCTGAGCGCATAGCCAGGAGTAACCCCTGAGCGTTAATATATATATTAATGCCTGAAAAACCTTCCCTGCAAATGTAAGTGCATGAGTTTGGCTCCATATGACATCTGTGCCTCATATTTCTGCTTATAGGATCCAAGGAACCATAGATCATTTCCATCAATGCTGTAGCTAGGTATGTGCAAGTACTGCAACTAAGGACTGTTATTTTCAGCATGCAACTAACAACTGCAAAGATCTGTGTGTATTACAGCCCAAAATGTCATCTCTGGTTAGTACATATCTGAACACAACTAAGATGTTCAGCCCTTCGTAGCATGTGTGCCAATACTTGCCAGTACCACAGCCAAACGTGTGTGTTCTACAGTTATTGCAAAATCAGAGGGAAGGAAAGGGAGCATCAATTCAAAGTTTTATATTGCTGACCTCCTTGCATTATGTGTTGAACAGTAGGGAAAACTGCCATATTATAATTATTTATTTAATGATTATTATTTATTTAAATTCATATTATCCTCCCACAAATATAATTCTATGTATTTTTTCTTCATCTCTTTCAGTATTATTATACTGCCCAAAGTGAAAGGCAAAATCTTCATACTGAATTGAAGGAAAAAGAAGGCATATACACTTTAAGTAAAATGCTGACAGAATGTTGAGTCCCTTCTGTACAAAACATCCTTGCTGTTATTTTTTAATTTATTTCATTTTTTCTCTTTTATTTTTAGCAATGCTCAGAGTTTACTCCTAGTTCTGCACTCAGGAATCATTCCTGGTGGAGCTGGAGGACCATATAAGATACTGGGGTCAAATCCACTTAAGCGTTAAGCATGTGCAATACAATTCCCTACTTGCAGTACCATATTTCTAGTCTCCGAACATTCCTTTGATTTCATCATTATCCGCACACTCTAATGACCTATTTTTTAGTGAGACAGAACAGTTTTTATTAAAATAAAGTTAGATATATGTAAGAGGCAATAAGGAGAGATTGTGGATTCTTCCAGAGCATAAAATATGTACATTTTATAATTATAAAAACTGTAACCATTCTATTTTCAACTTATCTAAGGTTTTATCACCAAAGGAGATAGATCAAAAATTTATCTATTAATTAATTACATTAATTTTAAAAACTATCCACCATAGTTTTAGGCTCTCAAAATTGGCTAACTTAAAACCTTCATTTCTCTAATGCCCAGAGAGATAGTACAGCAGGTAGGGCATTTGTTTTGTATACTACTCTAGATTTGATCCTCAGCATCCCATCTAGTATGCTGAGCCCACAAGGAATGATCCTTAACTACAGAGTGAGGAGTAATGCCTGAGCATTGCCAAGTGTGCCCCCCCCCAAAAAAATAAAACCCACATTCCTGATAAAAATTATTATACATGATATCTCAAAACAAGATTATGATTCTTAAACAATTTAAAAACACTATATTATATATATATTATTATATATTATATGTAACTATAGCACCTGAGTTCTGCCAGGACTGACTCCTGAATGCAGAGCCAGAGGAAAGCACTTGACCACTGCTAGACCAAACACTCCAAAATGTTTATTGAGGTTTCATACATTTCATTACTTATATGGTTTGATTTACAAATTGAGGATTATTTATACAATTCAACATATAGAATATTTGCCACTTCCTGTACAGAAAAAGCATAATAAATCAGGCATAAGAAATGAACTTTCTTTGGTGAAATCTGCTGCAAATTATAAGCACACATAACAGAAACAAAACGAGGACAAAATAATGAGGGTTATAATATAGGATGATTTATGTTATAAGCAATTGATTTTTATTAATTTCATGTCTCTCCCCAGGAAATAAAATAATTTGTATTTTGAAGGATTATCAAAAATATTCTCCAATATTTAGTGCATATATGTCCTTCTGTAAATAACAAAACTATTAAATATGAATAAACATATGTAGACATATTACATCAAATAAAATAGCTTTGATTTACTATCACCAGTATACATAAATTACTTCTTGTATAAACTAATAGTTTTTAAGAACCCCAAGGTCCTCAAGTGTGTAAAAATATTTATGTTAACTTACCAACAGTATCACAAGGCTCATCTTTGTGTACACAGAAATCTTTCCTAAAAAAATATAGAAACTTTCATAAACAAGAGATTGACTTGTTTTTAATAATTACATGAATAATGAAAACAATATATTTATTTCTAAGATTTTAATATAACTGATGATTGGATGGGCTAATTTTTCAGGCTAAGAAAATGATATTAATTAAATTTTATGATACACTCTTAACTGATACAATCTTGAAACATGATTCTAGTTCATAGAATTTGGAGTTTCACAGAAATTTATTCTTTAAATTGAAATATGAATCTATGTATTTTCTGTTTGAAAAATAGTGTAAGATCACTCACTACACATATAACACCAAGATGTCTTGACTGTTAAATATTAAATAAAAATGATAATTTTATATCTTAAGGACTAAAAAGATATAAGAAGACTGTGTTTACATTAATGGAAATTTTCATGAAAAAATTCTGTGATGTGCTCATAGAGTTAATGATTCTTTATTATTTAGCTAACAATTGCTTTTTTATTTGAAATGGAACAATCTCAGTATTTTTTAATTTATTTTGAATGGGTTTTTATTGCTGTGTAAAATCCCTATTTCTTCCTTCTAATTTTAACTATGCTCGTCTACTATGGTTATTAACAACAGTAATACGTCAATATTTGCTAGCCATGTATTTTCCTTTTGTCTTATTTTCAAAGTTCATTTTTTAATTTATTATAAATTAAGTGGTCAAAAATCAAAAAGTTGAACTACTTTAGAAGCGCATTTAGCATTTTTTTTATAATACTACACATGCAAAATTTTGTTCCGTACTGAGTTTTCTATTATTTCTATTTACCAAACCATATTTTTATTATGTTCCTTTTGTCCTAGTTTAGGTTTTGTTTTGAAAAGTAATATTAGACAGAAAACTGATACTGATAGGCCCTGGACACGCCTGAACAGGGGTGAGTCTAGGTCGCCACTGCCGTTGCTACTACTGAGATCTCCTGAGCACTACTGGTCTGAGACTAGCCCCCACACAGGATCCCTGAAAAAAGCTCAGACTGAGGTGCCCAGGACATGCCTGAAGCCCTAGAGATGAGTCAAGGTAGCCTCCATCTTTACTAAGGGCGCCTGGGCGCAGGGTTAGGGGTGGAGGGGTTGGGGGTGGAGGGGCTTGAGACCAACCCATGCACAGGATCCCTGAAGAAAAGTGAGACTCATGGGCCCTGGACATGCCTGAACAAGGGTGAATCCAGGTCACCTACATCTTCACTGAAGGTGCCTGAAAGCTACGGGTCTGAGATCAGTCCCCCCACAGGATCCCTGAAGATAGCTCAGACTGAGGTGCCCAGGAAACCCCTGAAGTCCTAGAGGTGAGTCCAGGTTGCCTTTATGGTTGCCTCTATCTTGACTGATGGCGCCTGAACTCCATGGGTTTGAGACCATAACCAGACAGGATACAGGAAGAAAGCTGAAACTGGGGGGGTGGAGGGGCACTGAACATGCCTGAACAAGGGTGAGTCTGGATCACTACCACTGGCGCCAATATTGAGAGTTCCTGGTGTTGAAAACAACACCAGAGCTGGTTGGGCCCAGAGAAGCACATCTCTAGTAAACTTCAGCATAAAACAGAGAATATAAAAGCATGCCCATGAAGCAGAGCAGCTGCGCACTTTTTGTAGAACACGAACCCCGGGCCCGGGAGAGAGCATGGAGGTAAGGCGTTTGTCTTTCATGCAAAAGGTCATCAGTTCGAATCCTGGTGCCCCATATGGTCCCCCGTGCCTGCCAGGAGCAATTTCTGAGCATGAAGCCAGGAGTAACCCCTGAGCACTGCTGGGTGTGACCCAAAAACAAAACAAAACAACAACAAAAAAAGAACACGAACCCCATATTAGCATGGAGTAAGAATCACATTTCAAGTGTGGCAATGGAGAAACAACGCAGGACAACAGCATGCATAGAGAATGAAGATGGCAACTCTGATGACCCCAAAAATGCCTACCACTTAATTGACTTCTCAGATAAGGAGTTTAGAATAGAAATACAGAGTATGTTTGTAGAACTCAAGGAAAGCATAGATTAATCTGAACAGACCACAAATATAGGAAGAAAAAAAACTCCAAAATGAAATAACTGAACTGAAAAATGTAGTAGAGAAAATGAAAAACTCTATGGAAAGCCTCTCTAATAGAGTAACAGCAGCTGAAGACAGAACTAGTGAGTTAGAAGATGAGACACATAACAACACAATATAGCAGAAGAGATCGGAAAAGAACCTTAAAGCAAATGATCAGACAATGGAAAAAATACTCAAAGGTTTTGAACAAATGAAATTAGAAATGCAATAAATTCAAGAGAAACAACATAAGTATCATTGGAGTCCCAGAAACCCAGGAAGAAAAACTCCAAGAAGAATCAATAGTCAAGAACATCATTACAGAGAAACTCCAAGAGATAAAGACTGCATGCAATCAAATTCCAATGAGTACAAGCTAAAAGACCCAAAGAAAAGCACCCCAAGATACATCCTAGTAACAATAACAAACCCCACATATACAGATAGAATGCTAAAAGCAGCAAGATCAAAAAGAAAAATTACATTCGAAGGAGCATCCTTAAAATTTACAGCAGACATGTCACAAAGTACTCTCAAGTCCAGAAGACAGTCATGGAATATTGTGAAAAGACTGAATGAAATAGATGCTTCACCTAGAATACTGCACCTAGCCCTACTCACGTTCAGGTTTAAAGGAAGAATACATAGCTTCATGGATAAGCAACAGCTCAGAATTTTACAAAACTAAAACCATCCTTAAAAGAGAAATTGAAAGGTCAACTTTAAAACAAAACAGACCAACAGACATACCAAACTTATATACAGAGATGACATTAAATCCCATGACAATCATCTTCCTCAATGTCAATGGACTAAATACACTGAGTAAGAGACACAGAGAGGTTAAATGGATCAAAAAGATGAATTCAACCTTCTGCTGTCTACAAGAAACACATCTGACTAGTCATAAAAACATAGACTCAAAATTAAAGGCT
Organism: Crocidura indochinensis; assembly: GCA_004027635.1. Classification (NCBI taxonomy): domain Eukaryota; kingdom Metazoa; phylum Chordata; class Mammalia; order Eulipotyphla; family Soricidae; genus Crocidura; species Crocidura indochinensis. The sequence goes on along the minus strand of PVKC010000904.1, from coordinate 35,320 downwards.
GGAAGAAAATCATCCAAGCAAACAACACCCTTAAGAAAGCTGAGGTGACCATATTAATATCAACCAACACAAACTTTAGACTCAGAAAAGTTGTAAGGGAAAAAGATGGACACTTCGTACTAATCAAAGGATATGTGCAACAGAAAGAAATCACACTAGTAAACATATATGCATCAAATGAGAGACCAGCAAGATATCAAATACAATTATTGACAAACTTAAAAAGAGGACATCAATAATAAAACAATAATTGTGGGAGACATAAACACGGCCCTGTCAACACTTGATAGGTCAACCAGACTGAAACCAAACAAAAATATACTAGTCCTGAAAAGAGAAATGGAAGACAGAGGCCTAGTAGACATATATAGGGCACTCCATCCCTAGAAACCTGGATACACGTTCTTCTCTAGTGTACACTGGTCATTCTCCAGGATAGACTACATATTGTCACATAAAACATACGTCCATAAAATCAAGAGGATAGAGATTTTGCAGGCTACCTTCGCTGAACACAAGGTTCTGAAATTAGATGTGAACTACAAAGGAACACAGAAGAAAAACTTTAACAACTGGAAATTAAACAGCCTACTACTAAACAACTAGTGCGTCTGAGATGAAATAAAAGAGGAAATCAAAACTTTCCTGGAATAAATGACAATGAAGACATAAATTATCAGAACCTATGGGACACAGCAAAGGCGATATTGAGAGGGAAATTTATACTTTTGCAAGCATACATCAGGAAGGAAGAAGGAGCATATCTGAATAGCTTAATGACAAAGCTTATAGATTTAGAAAATGATCAACAAAGGAACCAAAAATAAGGAGACAAGAGGAAATAACAAAACTTAGAGCAGAAATCAATGAAGTGGAAACAAAAAAAAAAACAATCTGAAGGATCAATGAAAGTAGAAGTTGGTTCTTTGAAAAAATAAACAAGATTGATAGACCATTGGCAAAATTGACCAAGAGAGAGAAACTAAATGACCCATATTAGAAATGAAAAGGGGGAGATCCTAAAGATATTGCAGTTGTTCAAAGAGTAATTAGAGACTACTTTGAGAAACTTTATGCCACTAAACATGAAAACCTGGAAGAAATGGATAAACTCTTGGACTCCTATAACCTTTCACAGTTGAATAAGCAGGATCCAGCATATATAACCAACCCATCACTATTGAGGAAATTAAAACTGTAAACAAATGTCTGCCCAAAAACAAAGGCCAGGCCCAGATGGATTCACAAATAAACTCTTTCAAACCTTTAAAGAGGAACTACTACCAATCCTGGCCAGGATCTTTCATGAAATTGGGGAAAAAAAAAGGGAGAACACTTCCAAACAGCTTTTAAAAAGGCAACATCACCTTGATACGGAAACCAGAAAGAGATGCTGCCATAAAAGAAAATTCAGCCCAATATCCCTAATGAACACAAATGCAAAGATCCTCAACAAAATCCTTGAAAATAGGATTCAATGCCTCATCAACAAAATCATTCACTATGATCAAGTAAGTTTCATCCCAGGAATGCAAGGATGGTTTAAAATCCATGGATTTTAAGTATTATGTATCAACATAATACATACATCAACAGAAAGTAAAATAAAAATCAGATGATCTTATAAATAGATGCAAAGAAAGCATTTGATAAGATCCAACACCCATTCTTGATATAAAAAAAAAACTCTCAGAAATATGGGAATCAAAGAAACTTTTCTAGAAATAGTTAAGGCCATCAACTACAAACCAATGGCAAATATTATTCTCAATGGAGAAAAACTAAAAGTATTCCCTCTAAATTCTGGTACAAGATAAGGCTGCCCTCTTTCACCACTCCTATTCAAAATAGTACTGGGAATACTTGAGATAGCGATTAGGCAAGAAAAAGATATCAAGGGAATCCAGAAAGGATAGGAAGAATTCAAGCTCTCACTATTTGCAAATGATGTGATACTAAAGCTTCTAGAAAAAATAGATTCATATAGCAATGTGGCAGGCCATAATATTAGCACACAGAAATCAATGGCCTTTTTATACATTAATAATGATAGGGAAGAAACGGACATTAAGAAAAAAACTTAAAATGAATGAAAACAAACTCGTTCACATTAGTGTCACTTACACTCAAGTATATTGGAGTCAACTTGACTAAAGACTTGATGGACCTATACAAAGAAAACTATAAAACACTGCTCCAAGAAATAAGAGAGGACACCAGGAAATGGAAATACATACCCTGTTCATGGATTGGCAGGATTAACATAATTAAAATGGCAATACTCCCAAAGCATTATACAGATTTAAAGCGATCCTTCTAAAGATACCTATGACATTCTTCAAAGAAGTGGATCAAACACTTTTGAAATTCATTTGGAACAATAAACAACCTCGAATAGCAAAAGCAATCCTTGGGAAAAAGAATATGGGAGGCATTACTTTCTCCAACTTTAAACTGTATTACAAAACAATAGTTCTCAAAACAGCATGGTATTGGAATAAAGACAGACCCTTGGATCAATGGAACAGGCTTGAGAAACTCAGAGAATGTTCCCCAGACATACAAACACATAATTTTTGATAAAGGAGCAAGAAATCCCAAAAGGAGCAAAGAAAGTCTCTTCAACAATTGGTGTTGACACAATTGGTTAGCCACTTGCATAAAAGCATACTCAGACCCCCAGCTAACATCATGTATGAAGTTAAAATCCAAGTGGATTAAAGACCTTAATATCAGACCTGAGGGGCCTGGGAGATAGCATGGAGGTAAGGCATTTGCCTTTCATGCCAAAGGTCATCGGTTCGAATCCCGGTGCCCCATATGGTCCCCCGTGCCTGCCAGGAGCAATTTCTGAGCATGGAGCCAGGAGTAACCCCTGAGCACTGCCGGGTGTGACCCAAAAAGACCAATATATATATATATATATATATATATATCAGACCTGAAACCATAGGTATACAGAACTACACATAGGGAAAACACTCATGACATTGAGATGAAAGGTACTCTCCAAACAAGTGGAAGCAGAGATAAGCAGATGGAAATATATTAAACTGAGAAGCGTCTGCACCTCAAAGGAAATAGTGTTCAGGATACATGAGCCACCCACTAAGTGGGAGAAACTATTCACCAATACCCATCATATAAGGGGCTAATATCCAAAATATACATGCACTGACAGAACTTTACAAGAAAAAATCAGCTAACCTCATCAAATAATGGGGAGAAAAAATGAACAAACACTTTGTCAATGAAGAAATACAAATGGTCAAAAGGCACATGAAAAAATGCTCCCCATCACTAATCAACAGGGAAATGCAAATCAAAACAACTGTGAAGTACCATCTCACGCCAGAGATTAGCACACATCACAAAGAATGAGAACAAGCAGTGCTGGCAGGGATGTGGAGAGAAAGGAACTCTATTTCACTGCCGGCGGGAATGCTGTCTAGTCCAACCTTTATATGGAAAGCGATATGGAGATTCCTTCAAAGACTGGAAATTGAGCTCCCATATGATCTGGCTATACCATTTCTAGGGATATACCCAAGGAACACAAAAATTTACAGTACAAAAATCTCTCACACCTATATTCATTGCAGCGCTATTTACAATAGCCAGACTGGAAACTACTAAGATACCCTTCAACTGATGAATGGCTAAAGAAACTGTGGTAATTATAAACAATGGTATATTATGCAGCCATCAGGAGAGATGAAGTCATGAAATTTTCCTATACATAGATCTAGATGGAATCTATTATGCTGAGTGAATTAAACTAGAGGGAAGGAGATAAATGCCAAATATTTTCACTCATCTATGGGTTTTAATAAAAAAATATAGGGCATTTTTGCAATAATCCCAAAGACAAAAGAGAGGAGAGCTGGAAGGTCCAGCTCATGACACGAAGCTCACCACAAACAGTGATGAGTACAGTTACAGAAATAGCTACTTTGAGAACTATCATAACAATGTGAATGAATGAGGGAAGTAGGAAACCTGTCTAGAGTACAGGGTGGGGATGAGGTGGGGAGGAGGGAGATTTGGAACATTGGTGGTGGGAATGTTGCATTGGTGAAGGGAGGTGTTCTTTACATGACTGAAACCCAACTACAATCATACTCGTAAACAAAGTGTTTAAATAAATATATTTAAAAAAGAAAAGTAATACTAAATTTTGATTTCTCATTGTTTTTGTCTTCTGAAGTATAAAATAAATTTGTTATAGTTGCTACAACAAAGTCAACAAATTCAGCAGTTTAATGCAAATTAACTATCTTACAGTCTCAAAATCAGAAATCTAAAATGAAGCCTGTTTGGGTAAAATCAAAGAATTGAAACTTTTGTTCAGAATTTTTGAGTTTGGAGATTGGCTTTTGCTTCCTTTTGCTGGCAATTTGTCTCTATTTTCCACATCTTATCTTTGTCTTATTCTAATTTCCTCTTGCCTTAAGTCTCATGATTACTTTAAATGCCAGATAATTCAAGATAATGTACTCATCTCCACAATTTTTTTGGGGGGGGTCACACCCGGCAGTGCTCAGGGGTTACTCCTGACTCCATGCTCAGAAATTGCTCCTGGCAGGCACGGGGGACCATATGGGGCACCGGGATTCCAACCGATGACCGATGACCGTTTGAATGAAAGGCAAACGCCGTAACTCCATGCTATCTCCCGGGCCCCTCATCTCCACAATTTTAACATGTTCCCATTTGCAAAGTTGCTTCTGGCATAAAATTTTACATTGTCACAGTTCTGTGGATATTTTCTGCCCAACTGTACAAAAGTTGCAGAAAAGATAGTATTGCCATAAGGTGTTTGTCTTGCATGTAACACACAGCTGATCGAAGTTCAATTCTTAGCATCAAATGTCTTAAAAACTCATCCCTGTCTTTCATATTAATTTGACCTGATATCATAATTTTAGCTCATCCTTTAAATTTACATTAAAGTGTACGTCTTTTAAATTTTACTTTGCTAGAAACTTCCAGGGCTTAGAATTACCTACATACTTAGCAATTTATTAATCACACCTTAGTAATTTCTAGAGTGCATATTACTCATTTTGTTTAAATAAATTATTCAATAGTTCCTTCAGCAAGAATTTAGTGACCCGATTATCTGATTAATTTTTAAGATTTGTATTTGACTTTACTGTTCTATAGTTCTACTCTCAGGTCAAGATAAAGATTTTGTTTCCTTGATATTCCTTAGTATTTCTTGGTATTCCTTGGTATTTCCTTAGTATATTTTTTAAGTTGAAGGTCCATAAATAATAGAAGTCTTTACCATTATCTAGTTAGGTATTTCTTCACAGTCTATTTGTTTCTCTTATAAACTTCATTCTCTTTTTAAGGTTTGTAACTCTTAAGCACACTTTGTATTACCATAAATTATCCACTATTAGTAGTCATCTAGGGAAGTTCATTAGCTATCATTCAATCCACTACTACTCTCTCTAGCTATATCTAATATGCCCAAATCCAAAACTGAAATTTTTAGTATAAATACCATATTTCCTTATATATACATATATATATTTATTCAATACCATGATTACAAGCATGTTTGTAGTTGGGTTTCTGTTTTTTGAAAATTTCATTTACCCCAATTTTCAAGTCAACTGCCTTTTGTTCAAAAATACATTCTCATACTTAAATTTTTGTTTTGAATGATGTAAACATTTATACAATGCATGCCAGTTGTTTTATTCATATTTTTTATTGGCTCACACCAGTACAGCCTCGAGAATTACATTTGGCCCTGTATTCAGTGATAACTTCCGGCTCAGGGGACCATATGGGATGCAGGATTCTGAACCTGAATTGGCCATGTTGTACTATATTTGGGGCACCAATCTCTACCAGTTGTGTGTTTTTTTTGTTTTGTTTTGTTTTTGTTTTTGTTTTTTGGTGTTGGGGTCACACCCGGCAGCGCTCAGAAGTCACTCCTGGCTGGCTCGGGGGACCATATGGGATGCCGGGATTCGAACCACCGACCTTCTGCATGCATGGCAAATGCCCTACCTCCATGCTATCTCTCCGGCCCCATCTACCAATTTTTAAAATAATTCTCTATTATGACTTTTGGCTATTAAAATGGAAGATATTACTGTTTGATATTTGGAAACTTTATTGCTAATTCATTCAGCTATCCTTTGTGCTTGTCTTGTAAAGTATAAGTCATAAAGGGTTCTATCAGAGCATTTCTACATATGTTTTCACTAAGCTTTCAATGTAGGAAACATATTTGTAGTAATGAGTACCTAAAGGAGTCATTTTTCTATCTTGACTCATGACCGAGACAGAATTCTTCCTGTTAACAGCCTTCACTTGTTAACAGCCCCCTGCTTTTTATCAGATCACACTTTTACAAAGGCTGGAACTATGGATTCTGGTTTTGTATAGTCATTTCAATTACCTTTCTGCACTTGCATAATCTCTCTGTGTGGAAAATACCCAACAACCACAGTATTTCAGAATCTTCCAACATTTATTATTAAAAACATGTTTTTTTCACCCATGGATGCACACGTGTTATTTTTTCTAAACTGTCTAAGTGATCTATAATAACATTTTGTAATTATAAATAACAAAGATAAATAACATAATAGTTCATTGCAAGAATTCCTTCATTAAAAAAATCACACTATGGAGGTCAGAGTAATAGCATAGTGATAAAGCATTTGCCTTGCACACTACTGACCCAGAATGGATTTGGGTTCAATTCCCAACATCCCATATGGTCCCCCAAGCCTTCCAAGAGCAATTTCTGAGTGCAGAGCCAGGAGTAACCCCTCCACTGCTGAACCTGGCCCAAATGCTAAAAAAAAAAAAAAATATCACATGATGATTTAGTATCCTCATGCATGATCTCCTAGCCCTGGACATCTTTCTTTCTTTTTTTTTTTTTTTTGGTTTTTGGGTCACACCTGGCAGTGCTCAGGGGTTACTCCTGGCTCCATGCTCAGAAATTGCTCCTGGCAGGCACAGGGGACCGTATGGGGCACCGGGATTCGAACCGATGACCTTTTGCATGAAAGGCAAACGCCTTACCTCCATGCTATCTCCCGGACCCCGACCCCTGGACACCTTTCTGCTGTTTCACTTGGCTTTACAGAAGAAGCAAAGACTCACGCACTTTGGCATATTATCCCTCTTCCTTTGTTTCCTTAACTATCTTCACCATTAGTATTTGGCTTATTTTAGTCATTATGCATTGTCCTGCCTCAAAATTAAATGCAACCAGAGTTATCTTTCCTTTATTGAGGGCCTTCTGACTCTAAGAAAGGCATCACCTAGGATTGGAAATCCTAGGTGAATAGGTGCCTGCCTAGCATCCTGCTGACTAGGGCTCTATCCCTAGCACTCCTTATGGTCTCAAGTCCACCAGGAGTAATTTCTGAGCAAAGAGCCAGAAGTAATACCTCAGCTTCACCATGCATGGCCTAAAAACAAGCAAACAAAAAAAAAAAAGAAAGAAAAGGAAAGTCTTTCCCCAAAATGAAACACATTACAATTTGAGAATTTGCCACCACTGATGATTGTGTATTTCTAAACAGGAACTACATACCATGTATTCGCTAACTTGTAAAAATGTTAATGTTTTTCTCAACTAAGTTATTATTTCTATTTTGGTGTATTTGCAAACTAATCTATCCTGGAAAACTGAAAGTTGGCTGTTATCACTTAATACATAGGTATTCACTCTATCTTCTTTTACTCATAACCTTCTAATCCCATTAATACCACACAATAGTTTGGCTCTAAGTCCCAAGGAATTAGTGTGGCAAATTAATTCATTTTTGTGAATTATTAAAAGATACCAAATATATTTTAATTAAATACATAATCAGATTTTAATCATTGTTTGGAGCTTTACTACCTAGCCTTCTGATGTGAAAGCATAGTCTTTCTGAAGATGAATACCCTCAAAAAAAGTATGAAATAGATATGGGAAAACAAACAAAATTGTCTGAGGGGGGCGAGGTCATGACAGTAATGCTCAGGTATATCACCTGGCTGTGCCTAGGAAAACATATGTGAGGTTGGGAAATTTGAACGGGATCTGCAGGAGTCAAGGCAAGAGCCTTGTCCCCTTTCTCTCTGGCTTAAGCAAATTGAAATTTAATAACTAAAATATTATGATTCATGTTAATCTCTAAATGATTATCATCTTCAACATCAACATAAAACTATTCATTAGCATCACTTTCGATATTCTAGATAAAAAACTAAAAAGGTTATAAATCAAGGTAAAACAAGATTCCTCCTACTTGAAATACTTGCTTTCAGGATTATGATTAAAGGCTTTAAAAAGCCAGTTTCACATTGAGTCAAAACCTAAACACACAATCTCAAAATCTTTCCATTAGGAAAACATCTTCTAAGGCATAATCTTTTCTGACCAGATTCTAAACACAGATTTTCTCCGTCCCTCCTTTCCCCACTCCAAAACCTTTTTCACAAAGGGTCTGTTTCTTTTAATGATCCAAGTGCTCCCATGATTTAAAATAAATAAGAGAAAGCTAATGTAAGGTTCTGAAACACCCAAAGTTTAAAATTTCTTGAGATTCCCTCTACATTGTCATTCTGAAAGTCCATTTCTTTATATATCCTTTTGATTCGGAGAAGTGTATAGACTCTTTCCCACCTACCCAAAACTTTAGAATGACCTCTCTCATGCTAAACTCGGGCAAAGTTGTTCTCTTTGGCTCAAAACTAACAAGGTAGAGTTGATTTCAGATGCTGAATATAATCAGAGCAAGAGATAAGTGAAAAAGTTTGCTGGCTTTTTTTTTTTTTTGGTTAGAACTACTTGATAACTTTTCTCTGTTTCAGAAGCTATAGCATTTCTGTAACATTTCTCTGTCTCAGAGTTATACTATTGAATTTATCACAGGGAGCTAATGCTGGCTATATATGTTGTAGACTACTGAACTGATGTACACAACAATGTAAATAGCTCCCTCTGCTGTTGTGTAATGCATTACCTATACAACTGAATGTAAGGATTTCGAAGGACCACTTAAATATCAAAAATGAATAAAGAGATTATTACAAAGATAAATAAAACGATGTTTACTTGACACTCACAAATGCAGTCACCCTGTTTGCAAGGGGCTAGCCCTATAGACTCTTTCCTTGAAAGATATGTTAACCAAGCCATGAAAAATAATGGGTACATGCTGAAAATTTCAGGAGAAGAGGGGTGGACAAAGTCCCCACCCTCCCTAAGTCACACACTTGTTGCATCCATCACGCAGAATCACCAATTTGCCTGTGATCTGGATCACCAATCCTCTACAATTCTCTGCAGAGACACCAATCTGAACAAACTTCAAGTAACCAATACTGGAACTCATCTCACCAGAGCTTTTTTGAGTGAATGTGGCACCCTCCCCATATCTTTCTTCTTCCAGGAAGCCTGACAGTTGAGAACATGCTCCTAGAATTCACAGTATCAATAGTAGTGCTTTGAATTTTTGGACATCTTCATTTGTTTGGTGCTGTCATTCCTCAGGAACACACCAATTTAAATGCCAATGTGTAGCTGAGGCCATTTAACAAATGATATAACAAAAAGGATAAATAACAACAAAAATTACTAAACTTTTAGCCACTATTTTAATAATTACATTGGAGATGCAATAATTTTCACGAATTTGCTTGCCACCATACTTTCTTTTTTATTCTTTTTATTCCTTTTCATTCATTTTTTTCCTTTTTCTTTTGAATTTTTTCCTCTACTTTTTGTTATTATATTTCCTCTCACTTATCTGGAAACAAATGTATTTCCTAATGACCTCATTGGAGATATAAAAATTTTCACAAATTGGCTTGTCACTGTACTTCTGTTTATTTTTTAAATTTTCTTTATGCTTTCCTTTTTTTTTTTATTGGTTTTTGGTTTTTGGGTCACACCCGGCAGTGCTCAGGGGTTACTCCTGGCTCCATGCTCAGAAATTGCTCCTGGCAGGCACGGGGGACCATATGGGGCACCGGGATTCGAACCGATGACCTTTTGCATGAAAGGCAAACGCCTTACCTCCATGCTATCTCCCGGGCCCCTCCTTTTTATTTTTTAAATAAATATATTCTCACTTATTTAGAAATAAACTTATTATAGTCAACTATTACAAGTATGTAATACATATATTTAATGAAGTTACTGTGGTCAGAGTTAACAGGAAGGGCACTCATCTTGCATATACCAGTCCAGATTTGATACGTGGTACCACAAATGGCCCTCTTAGTATGTCGTGAATGATCCTCATGTCAAGATACAGGAGTAAGCCCTGAGCACTAATAGATGTGCACCCCCCCAAACAAAACAAAACAATGAAGGTTTCTATTTTGAAGGTAAAGAAGTCACCCATAATTACTCCTGTAATGTGACAAGGGCCTCAAAATAGAGAAAAAAATAGCTATTGGGGAATGCATTTAATGATCAATATTGCAATTTTACAACTGCCTTTAAGAGCAATGAGAGACAGGAACACACAAAACAAATGATATTTAATATGACAGTAAGGTAGAAAATCAAATAACCACATAAAATCATATCTTTCTGTTAAGACAAGAATCATGAAGTGATAAAGTATATTTAGAGGTAGAAAGAGATTTTGTATTCTTATGTGTAATTCAGCAACATGACTATTAGATTTACCATGTGAAACTACAAAAAATAGACTTTGTAACTAAACAACAGGATAAAGCAACACAAAGGCACTGTGTATTGACAAGGGGCACTTAAAGTCCTTCACGCCACAAGTTATGCTTACTTGGCGAACAAATAAAGCCCATTATTTAGAAAAAATCAAGGTCTTTATTATTATCCTCATCAAAAACCATTGGCATTATCTCTCAAATCATGTGCAGATAAATTTAATGCACTTTAAAATGTCAGGTCAAATTTTATTTTCAGCGTTTCAACTGTCAACTTTATAGAATGCCAAAATAATATTCAACAATTCTTTTGGGGCAAGAATGACTTAGGAGAGAGGGATTGAGGGACAGAGACATGTTTTTTGCTCACATCTCTGATTTAGTATGATCAAATTCTCCCATTTTGGACTCATGTTGGCTCAGGTGGCTGAAGACTGGATCATAGAATTTCATTATGTGTGTTTTTGGAAATGATACTATTAGACTTTGGCAACAAAAAGGCCAATAAATTCTACTTTAGTTCAGAGTTATATTGAAGGAAATGAAATGTAGTCTTGAATTTTCAGAAATGAAGATGCATCTGAGAATACACTTTATTATAGAATTTTATAATATCTTGAAATACACCTATAAATGACTTATTAAAATTATTTTATATTTCTATGAAATGAATGTATCTTGGCCATTTTTATAATTCATTTTCTAACTTACTTGCCATGTCATTCATTTGGAACTTTTAAAAAAGTATTGTGTATGAACCAAAAGCATTTTAGTACATATGAAATGCACAACTATCATAAAAACAATTTTATATTAAAATGAATTTTCAAGGAACATGACTTTCACCTTCTCCAGGATTTCAAAAAGAAATGTAAAATATGAAGCTAAGAAATCACTCGACAACTGAGAGAACATGTTTTGTGTTTTTGATAACTATGAGTCCACATGGATGAGGTCAGCTTTAAGCTTCAATGTATCGCACAGAACATTTTAACATGCATACTAATGTATGTAGGTTAAGATTTATACAAATGTCATTTACTTTAGTAAAAATCAAAAGCTAAAGTTCTTCCTGTTCTCATGCTCATAAGACAAGCAATATTTAATAATATAGTCTACTTAATGTAATTTGGAACAAGAAACCCACTAAATTTAAATTTTCTATGCCCTCTCCTTTACAACTCTAGACATCTAAATATAGTTATATTTATCTAAACTATTAAGACAATTTTTTCCTCCTCATTACTTCAGACATTCTAAACAATTTAGGCTGTCATTAAACTGAAATAGATCACTTTGCTATAAAACATGTAGCTTTTCATGGATACTGAAGCAAAAATAATGACTGACCTAAAATGTAGCTCACAACTAAGGAAAGGGTGAATATGTATTTAAATATTTTACCCTCTATACATAATAATTACTTATAAATTTTAATTACCCTGAAATGTTAGCATGTTGTGTAGACAGAAACTTGAACATAACATAACTTTTCTGTAGATGAGAAACAAGTCACCAGAGACCAGTTTGTATATATTAAAGACTATTTGTTCAGAAAATGATCTATATATAGGTGGATAGAGAAAGAAGAATATTAAATTTTACTATAGAAAATGGTGGAAAGATTACTACACTATACCACCATCAAACCATGGTCCCTAAGTTATTTCTAATTTGCCACTTTATTCCTTACTCACTCCTCTCTCTACTGCTTGAAAATCTTTTTGATAATCCAAGGCCAACAATTTGTTATTTGTTATTTACCACAGGGGAATGACCATCTGTAACTTATTCTTCTACTGAAGAATTCTGCTAAACCTGATATTCTCCATTTCCACTAAAATCGTAGCAAATATTCATCTGTGTAGTCTTCCATTTTACATCTGGATTACTAATTCTTTATGCATTTACTGGTGGTTAAACATTGGGCTGTACTACTTCTTTATCCATTTATTGGTGGTTAGACATTTGAACTGGTTTCATACCCTGAAATTATAATTATTGCTACAATTAACATAAGTGAACATATAACTTGTCCACTTAATGCTTTGGGGGGGAGGTGTGGAAATAGAAATAGTAGATTATATTAAATATTACTTTGGGGGGAAATCTCCATAATTTCTAAGGGAAAATGTATATTATAAGTTAGCATATAGAGAGCAGTAGATGATATTCCCTTCTGTCTGGGGTTGTCATGGGTTCACATGGGCCTCCAAACATCACAGGTTGCAGCCTTGAGAGCTCAAAACACTGTGTGTCCCAGGAATCCTCAATATTGCAGAGCCCAAGTAGCATGGCCTCCTCAGGTCCTTACACAAATCTATGGTTAAAGTTGATTCACCAGTGGGACCCTAAGAAATCCTGAGATCTGCTTAGGAGTGCCTCCCTCCAAATAACAATACAAAATAGGAACTTAAACTCCATGGATAACATTTTTTGCATGAATATAGGTGAGCAGTAGTTTGTTAATTACTTTATTATTTATTTTTAACTTGTGTGCATATCTGAAATTCATCCACTACTCTTGTCACAATGAGTATCAGTGCTCCTCTACTAAAGAAGACTAGCAGTAAGGAAAGCAAAATGAGTGTAACTTTAAAGCTTTAATTTTTTTCTTAAACAATGCAGAATATTCGTTATCTGTTTTCTGTGGTTTAAAGAGTGAACACAGAAAAGTCCTTGAAGTAAGGACTAAAATTAATATCATAATATTGACGTGTCATGGCAAAACTTGCAGAGCATAAACCCAATATTACATATATTTTCATCTTGTTACTTGTCTATAGAAAATAAAATCACAGAAAGATACTTTAAAAGGTTAATTACAGGGACCCAGGAGATAGCATGGAGGTAAGGCGTTTGCCTTTCATGCAAAAGATCATCGGTTCGAATCCCGGTGCCCATGTGGTCCCCTGTGCCTGCCAGGAGTAATTTCTGAGCCAGGAGTAACCCCTGAGCACTGCTGGGTGTGACCCCCCCCAAAAAAAACCCAAAAAAAAAGGGTTAATTACAATGTAATTAGGCAGTGAAATGATTGGCTGTTTCATCTATTCTAGAATTTAGCAGATTTCTAAATAAACACGTTGCATATTAATAAGAAAAAGGCATGTATTAATAATGAAATTATAGTAATGATCTTCCTAAGACTTAGAAGTAATATTTCAAAAATAAACTACTATAAGAAAAAGGCTTTCATCAATTGAAAAATAAGTATATGAACATAATCCTTGACAAATAAATCCTGGAAATTCAACTTACTTATATCAGAGAAATGGTCAATGTAGGATAAAGTTCAAATTAATCAGCATTAATTTGAAACTATTGACTATGCAAATTAATAACTGCAATCAAAACTAATACAAAGTATATATGTCAATATTAATTCTTTCTAGCAATACAATATTTATTATAATAAAAACAAATATATTTAAGATTGGCATTGTTTGTAAAGTATCATACAATCTAACATAATAATCTGATAAAAATATTAAAATCAGATTTATATTTCCCTATCTATCGTGATATCTTAAATATCAGCAATATTTGTTAGTTTATTATTTTATCAAATCAATTCACAAAAATAAAATTTATTAATCAATATGTTTTTATATTTTTAATACTATTTAAATTTTTTAAAAAGGTAAGTTTGAGCTAAGGAAGTCAGAATAAAGATAAATATCAGATGAACTCACTTTTTTGTGGTATACAGAATATAAAGTTAAGTGAAAGCAAACCATCAAAGCTGAGGTTCCTGGAATCTGCACTACAAAGTAGAAAATAGGTAAGGAAAGAACCATAGTGGGTAAGAAACAGGGGCAGTGGATATGCTTTAGTAATGCTGGTGGTGAAGAGGTGATTATTTAACTATAAATTTTAATTACAGAACCAACAAAACTAAAGCATAATATCTGAGCAACAGTGATAACATGTAAAAATGTGTATGTCAAGGAGGTGGGTTCTGAAGAAGGGAGGTTAAACAGGGCATTGACAGAAGTTGACACTGGTGATGGCATAAATAGGTGTTGAAAAATGGTATGCCTGAAAACCAACTAAGAGTAATTTTGCAATTCATGGTGCCTAGATCATGAGACCCAAATTTTAACAATCAAATTTTAAAAGGTGCCTGTTATGATATCAGGCTGGAGGGGGAGAGGAAAAAAGGTCTGGGGTGGATTCTGGATTATTGGTTGGAGAGTGATTGACACTGGTGGTGAGATTGGTAATAAGAGACTGAATGGGGCCGGGCGGTGGCGCTGCAGGTAAGGTGCCTGCCTTACCTCGCTAGTCTTGGACGGACCACGGTTCGATCCCCCCGGTTCCCATATGGTCCCCCGTGCCTGCCAGGAGCGACTTCTGAGCGCATAGCCAGGAGTAACCCCTGAGCGTCACTGGGTGTGGCCCAAAAACCAAAAAAAAAAAAAAAAAATAAGAGACTGAATGTTCGAAATTCAATTCTAAATAACTTTATAAATCACAATGTTTCAAATAAAAATTATTTATAAAAAAGGAAAATCAAAAAAGAATAAAAAAGAAATTGGTATATTTTATAAATCATGGTTCTTTAATAAAAATGCTTTCAAAAAAGAAAAACTTTTATTAAATTACTGAAAAAACTTAATAAAAATGATACATTTTAGTGTGAGTAATTACCCTAGAGACTCAAAATAAAGTGATTTTAAATGGGCAGTGTACATTTTATTACCTGCTATCACATTGAAATGTCATTATAAGATTTCTATAATGGAGTAGATGCATGTTTCAAAATGAGTTTTAGTGCTCACTCTGGGAGCACATATACTAAAATTGGAATGATACAGAGAAGATTAGCATGCCCCTGCACAAGAATGACATGTAAAATTAGTTTTAATGAGGCTAGAGACACAGTACACGGGGTAGTGTGCTAGTATGGCAGCCTACATGGTTTCAATCCTCAGCACTCCTTATATTCCCCCCAAACCCCATCAGAAAATAACATATTAAAAAAAAGTTATTTTTTTAAGATGATTAAAACTTTTTTGTTTATTTTGGGACCATACCAATGGAGGCTTCTCAATGTTTACTTATGGCTCTGTACTTGAGTCATTTTCTTTTCTTTTCTTTTCTTTTTTTTTTTTTTTTTTTTTTGGGCCACACCCATTTGATGCTCAGGGGATACTCCTAGCTAAGGGCTCAGAAATTGCCCCTGGCTTGGAGGGACCATCTGGGACCCCGGGAGATCGAACCACGGTCCTTCCTTGGCTAGCACTTGCAAGGCAGATACCTTACCTCTAGCACCACCTCGCCGGTCCCTCTGTGAAATATTTTCTGTGAAATATTTATTTTTATTTATATTTTATATTTATTTTTATCTTTTTTTTTGAGTAGCTATCTCAAAGTTGACATTTTGGGGTTATATATCAGTGAATATTTACATCTGTTTTCAAAATGTTTGAACCAATTTTAAATCCCATCAATCACCACTAAATAGCAGTAATGGGTATTTTCAACTTTTACAAATATAAACTTCAAGTAGTATGGATTTAACTCGCATTTCTCTTATTACTGGGAACCTTTTGCTATACTGCTTACTGAGTTTAGAGAGATTTGTACATTATGAAGGATATGTATAAGTATTCATGTATGTATACGTATTCATGTATAAGTAGTCATGTATACATTCTGAATAAAAACTGTATTAGAAAGTGTGTTTTGCAAGTGTTTTATCTATTCACTGATTTGGCTTTTCATTTTTATCAATGATAGCTACTCAAAAAAAGATAAAAATAAATATTTCACAGAAAAAAACTCATATTTGAGAGTTTCTAGTCACTTTATTAATCATTACTCAAACTGAAGTAATTTAAATATTCATTTTCAGTTGTATATTTTCAGATATATATGTATATATATTCTGAACTACTAAAAATATCAAACTGAAATGTTATGAAATTGACTCAAGAATTGTCACAAAAGATTCTAAAAGTAAAATGTATAAAATATACCCTATTATTAAATTTTGTTTGGTTTTTGCACAAATCCAAAATTAAGCCCACCAATATAGAGGGGTCCTTATACAAAGATTTTATTTTTAAATCTTGATTAGTTATTTATCACTAGAATAGTGTTTAGACAAGTAGGTAGATAGTCAACTCAGTAGAGGTTATCATAAGTCCTACACTCACTACAGAAAATTGTTGTTAAATGTTAATGTTTGCTGTGATGTGAGGTGTCAACAATATTGAGAGTAAATTTAAATTGCTAATTAAATGATGAATCATTTATTCTTATCGGTTCTAAGCAGTATGTTACTTATGCTAAGTGTAAATACAAAGAGCAGATTTCTCAAGTAGGGGTCACATGGTTTGCCATATTTCCCAAAATATTCCAAGGAGGGAATAAATTAGAATCATGTAAATAGGAGGGCATGGCAAAAGACAAGAGTAACCAATAGGTCAGAGACACCACAATGAGTAAACAAAACAAGGTCAGAAATAAACAATGGTTAAGAAAATATTGAGAAAGCATATATTCTTGCTTGTGATTTCACATGATTTTATTTATTCTTATTGCTGCATTACAAATGCTTATGAGACATACAGATCATAATGCAATTCATAATGCAAGTCACTAAAGAATGCTTCTCAGAGAGAATAAAAGTTTCTCAATTGCCTAACTGAATTTATTGACTTACTTTTAATGGTGCTAAGTAAAACAATAAAGGATGGTCTAAAAATCTAAATTTCTAACCAAATTCACCATGTATTTCAACTACCATAATCAACTGTTAGCATTCAAAATTGAGAGAGAGCCAGGAAGATAGTACAGTAGGAACTAGTTTTACAAGCGGCCAACCTACATTTGATTCCTAGGGTTGAGGGCCCAGATGGTCCTCAAGCATTACTAGGAGTGATTCCTGAGTGCAGATCCAGGAGTAAGCCCTGAGCACTTCTGAATGTGACAAAAAAAATGGACAAACAAAAGAAAAACTTGAGAGATAACATTTTTTAAATATTAATATTTGGTTAAGATGCCACCTAATAGCATGGAGGTAACGCATTTTCCTTGCATGTAGAAGGACTGTGGTTCGAATCCTGGCATCCCATATAGTTCACGGTCCCTGCCAGGGGTGATTTCTGAGCATAGAGCCAGGAGTAACCCATTAGCACTGCCAGGTGTGATCCATAAACAAAACAAACAAAACAAAAAGATGCCACCTAGTCTGTGACTATTCAGAAATCACTTATAATGAGTTAATAAGAAAGATGCCTATCATTATATGAAAACTTTCTGGGGAACATAAAATCCAGAAAAATATTTCTCTTATAAAAGGATTAATAGAATTAACAGAATAATAATTAACATGATAATATGATTATCAAATTAGAAAAGCTCTGTACTTGACTTTGGAAAATTCACCTTGTTATAAGTATAGCTGCATCCACAGAAGTCAGTTCTTCTCCCCAGCTGGTGGACATTTCTAAATGAATATCATTCTTCTTGCCAAATTCTTCATGTTGCCACTTACAAAAACTCTCCAGCATTTTCTCTCCATGGTGACCTATATAGAGATCTGCCTAGAAATAAAGACAGATATGACTTCAGGGAAACCCATTTCAGTTTTCTCTTTCCCTCCCTCTCCCATTTCTCCTCCATCTCTCTCCTCATCTCTCGCTTACCCTTTTACCCCTAGCTCATCTATATATAGTAAAGGAGCTTGTTTTAATTGACTAAAATAGGTTGTTCCTTGAAATAAAAACTGGAAGATATTCAGGATTTATTTAACCCGAGGTAAAATTTCTAAAACATTGTGAACGTTACACAAATTAAAATATATATTTAATGGTATTCAGAAAATATAGAGAGATAATGAGTGGAATATAAAGAATGTGATACTTTCAGATCAAATATATCATTATTTCGGCAATTTGACAGCAAAAATTTTCTGAAGTACCAGGAAAGTAGTACCATCTAAAATAAATTATAGATAAAAGAATTTTTTTTCTCTCATTTAAAAACAGCATTTCAAAATTACATTTTGGGAAGGTAAGGTTTATTTTCAGGATCCTTAGACACTGAAGATATTCCATTTTTGAAATAAACCTGAGGTAATCACAAAAACTAAAGGACAATTTTGTACATTCTTTCTAAGTGACTCAGTGTATATTTCTAGATTTAAATTCAATATAAGCTGTGGTTGTAGAGGGAGTACAGCAAGCAGAGTACTTGCCTTGCATATGGCTGACCCAGGTTAGGATCCCCTGACTCCAGCCAGAAGTGATCCCTTAACACAGAGCCATGTATAAGCCCTGAGCACCACATGCTCAGAAAAAAAAAAAGGAAAAAAGAAAATCAATAAAATATGATAAAATAAAAAATATAACACAAAAGCAGCTAAACACAACTCTTCACCCATTTCATTGAACAAAAACAAGACTTTCTTACTGGTGTTTCATGGAGAAGAATAAGCTTTATCACACGGAGATTGACCTGGACACCCAGACTCTTGTGTTGGAAAAGGTTAAAAACCTAAAATCAAATAAAAATTAAAAGCCTAAAATATAACTGAAAAACAACTTAAATTTTCTTCAAACCAAGAAATAAAAGAAGTCTCAAAATAGTTGAGATATCTCTACTGGTAACATTTTAAAAATAATTTAACTATTAGTTTAAGAAACAATAATGATGCAGTTCATCCTTACAAATGCCAAGAATCTTAGATCTAGTATTCTGAGGTACTTACTGTAGCCTCCAGCTTCTTTTGGTCACTCTCAAGTAGTACCTGGGGATATGAACTTTTCCATAATATAGCAGAGAAGCATATTGATAAGCATACTGGTAATTGTACCTTCTAATGTCTGTTAACACACAATGCAGGGTCTTTCTTACTTTTAGGAAGCAGGACTAAAAAACTCAAACAGCTTTTGGCACCTCAGTTCATTCCTTTAGCTCATGTTTCCTCTCCCAAGATTGCTGCAATAAGAAGGGTTTCAAAGTCTCTCTCTTCAGTGCTGTCTTAGAAGACAGTTTGCTCGCAGGTCACGGCTACTAAATATTTTAGAACTTCCTTAGGACTAGTTTTCCCAAGAGGGAAAGTTGGATGGATGGATGGATAGATAGATAGATAGATAGATAGATAGATAGATAGATAGATAGATAGATAGATAGATAGATAGATAGATAGATGATAGATAGATAGATAGATAGATGGATGATGGATAGATAGATAGATGGATGGATAGATGATGGCTAGATGGATGGATAGATAGATAGAGAGATATAGATATACACACAAATACTACATGTATATAAATACTAAATATATATGTAGTAACTTGAAAGTAACTTTTTTTGAGAAAGTGGGGGAGCTTGATTTGTAAATTGTAGTATTTGACTTGTGATAGAAAATAAGAAATTGCCCTGCACACGCTTTCAGAAGTCTTAACAAATGGAGATAGAATCAAGGTGGTACGCTATGAGAATATGGTACACTCTGTGAATTATATTACATAGAATGCTGGTGTAATGTTCATAAAGTAGCTGGATATTAAAAGTAATGACTTTAGGGTAGGGAAATATTGCCATTGCATATATTGTATAATATAATGTTTTCTTAAATCAATATGTCTCACCTTGCTCTATATGATAATTTGAATTCAAGTACATGTATATAAAACAAACATGGAGCCGGAGAGATAGCACAGAGGCGTTTGCCTTGCAAGCAGCCGACCCAGATGGTTGGTTCGAATCTATGTGTCCCCCCCAAATATGCATATGCATTTAATTTACAAGTCTATATATGCATATAAATGTCTTTTATTTAAGTCTTTTATTTCTATTTATTCTACCTCAAGAGCCATCCTTAATTATACCCTTCAAATACTAACTTGAAAATTTCTCAATAGTGTTTTGTAATTAACTCTAAGAATTAACTCTAAGAATTCACTGTAAGGATTTTTAGGCATAGATTATAGTTAAACTAGATACAAACTATGCTATGTAAGAAATTCTTAAATAAAGTTACCTAAATTATACTCATCTGGTTACAAATTTAGTTTTCAACTATTTGATTTTTTATTAACTTATGCATCTCACTCCCAGCTTCACATATATTTATGACTTCAGTATATTATTACCCTCCATTTTTGTTCTATTTCATCATCTATAGTATTTTTTGGTGGTCAAAGCATAGACTTATTACAACATTTCTGCTAATTCTTCTGATACATATATTTCAACATTTCTGGCAATTTAAATAAATTTATTTAGTTACAAAGATGACTATAATTCTACTACATCAAATGCACAGTTTAAATTTTCTTTTAAGGTGTAAATTTTGTTAAATATCTTTCTTGAGATAAATCAGTGTGATCTATCTAAAGAAATGATTTTGAAGTCAATAAAAGAAAGAAAGAGCAATGAGTTAATTTTTAATGACCTCAGTATACTCACATTTTTCTTCCTTAGAATAAAAATTCTCAGCATATTCTAAAATTTGCCTACCATATTTAAGACGGTCAGAATGAATCTTCGGGCTGCATCTGCTCCATGATAGGAAACCATTGCCGGGTCTGCAACTACTACAGTTTCTATGTTGTATTCCTGAGACAATTTGTATAAGTGTCGTTTCCCTCTTCCACTCTCAGCTATATTTTTTAGTCGAGGTTTCCCTTTATCTGCAACCAAGAAATGAATTTTTAAATGTACCACCAACTTGGAGAAGTGAAAAGAAAATTTTTATTTTTCAACAATCAAAAATAATGTTTATTAAATATCAACATGTACTGATGACAGAATGATGAACAAAAACTACTAACCTAATTTAAACATGAAATCTAAAATGCATATAAGGGAGGCCAGAGTGATAGATAGGAGAGTGAGTAGGGCATTTTTCTTGCAAGCAGCCAACCTAGGTTTGATCCCTGACATCCAAAATGGTCCATAGAATCTGCCAAAAGTAACTAAGCTCAAAGCCAGAAGTAAACTCTTGGCCACACTGAGTACGGCCACAAAACAACAAAAAATATACATGAAGGATTAGAGCAACTGCTCAGAAGACTGGAGCTTTCCATTGGAAGCTCTGGGCTCAATCCACAGCACATCATGAGTTCCACAGGTAAGAGCAGAGCACAACTCTCTCATATGAAGTTGAGAATGTCCTTTCAGAATCACTAACTTTGATCCAAATTTTAAAATATATAATAGCATTTGATTTAGACTAGGATTTTTGAATCAAACAGGCTAGACTTCTACTAATTAGCTGTCATTTAGGAACAAAGCATCTAGTTAGGCTTAGGGTCTCCTGTAAAATTAATAAAAGTGATATCTACTTTGTTGATAGTTTACAATACAATCACCCAAGTAAAATTTCTAGAACATATTTTCAAAGAGATGTCACACTAGTGATAAAATAAATAGAAGGTTTATTTGAATAAAATGTCTGTATGATGGTCCTACACAAGTTTAGATCAGTGCACTTAATCATTTAAATAGCACAAACAAGTAGTTAGGACACATTTGTGCTTTCCATTTTGGTCACATAGAAATGACGGTCTTAAGGTAATATATAAATAACATCAAATAAAATCAAGTAACCACAAATAAATACCTGTATGCATTTCATTAAATAAAATAATTAACTTCTATTTATCAAAATGTGACAATTTGAATGAAAAGCATGCCACCAAGTGGGAGAAGATATTAACAAACTTCATTGTAAATTGAAACATAGAGTTTACAGGTGGCTAGTTATAATATTGTGTATGTAAGATTTGTACCTTATGAACTGATGTTATCTCAGCATATATTTTCAAAAGCAATATATTATATAAGGAAATAAAAAATTCCAAAATCAATGACAGATAATTCAAATAAAAACTTGGCAAAGGCTTTGGAAACTTAACATAAAAATAGATGTTCAAAGGTCAAGGCAGATAGTTCAAATGGTTGAGCATATGTATAAGGCCCTGTGTTCAGCACATTTCCTCACCCCTTCCCTAGCACCTCTGGGTGTAGCCGTCAAGTCCTTCAAGAGCATTTGTATGTGTGTATTCATTCAAATAACCAACAGCATATGAGAAATTGCTTAAGCTATTTTTCCTTAAGGAAAAGTAAATAAAAGTCAATACATTCAAATAATTGCAATCGTTAGAATAATTAAAAGAGGTGATTATATCAAGTATAAACAAGACTTTATAGATAACTGTAAGTGCCATGCATCTTGCCAAGAGTTTGAAATAGGATTAAAAAAAACAAAAACAAAAACGCCCGTGGTGTCAATGGAGAGAGTTTGAGGTGGTCTAATTCAGCCCTAAGCAGTAGGGCACCAAGATGATGATGATGTCAGCTTTGTTAGTCTGGGTCATTGTCTGGGTCATGAGCAAAAGGAAGCTGCAGCCCACCTGGGCATCTCTTATTCTGGTGATTCTAGCAATAAACAACACAAAACAGCTTCTTAAAGATAAACCTGAGCATGTAAATCTGAAAGTTGGTGTCTGTACCAAGGGCTGTAATGGCCTTTCTCAGACTCTTGAATAATGAAAGCAAAAGGAGATTCAGAGGAAGTTATTCAAGTTGGAGTTAGAGTGTTCATCAAAAAGAAAGCACAGCTGACATTTGTAGAAACAGAATGGACTATGCTGAAGACAAATTATCCAGTAAGTTTGTATTCAATGACCCAAACTACAAAGGAACATATGGCTGTGGAAAAATATTTAATACTTAATTCCACAGGACCACTCTAGCTATATGTTCTAGGAAGATGGAGACCCTGAGGCTTGCAGAAGAAATCATGTTGTCATTACACATTATATTTGATTCATTTGAAAATTAAGAAAGAGCATTGTATGTCTAAAACTTAACTATGAATAACTTTCACGAATCACAATGCTTTAAATAAAAAATTCTTAATATTAAAAAACATAAAACAACATAGTGCCAGAACAATAGTGCAGCAGATAAGGCACTGGGCTTTTACACAGTCACCCTGGGTTCCATGCCCAGCAACACATATGGCTCTCTTGAACACTCCATAGTGAACCTTAGCACATAATCAAGAGTTAGTCCTCTTGAGTCCTGCCCACAAAGGTTGGAGCCAGCTGACTTCTGCTGTCTCTGAAGCACAGCAGACATCTTTGGACTCTTCTTCGCTTCATGGCTGCGCACATCATCTAGTCAATGAATACCACCATAACATGTAGAAAAAACCATGATACAAGCGTAATAATAGATAAACAACACAGGCTAACACCAGGCATAGACAATGAAGATGACAACTCTGATGACCTGAAAACAGCCAACCACCTAGTTCTCTCAGATAGGGAGTTTAGAGAAGAAATATGGAGGATGTTCACAGAACGCAAAGAAAGCATAGATAGAGTTGAAAGGAACACCAATAAGAATCAAAAGGGTATGAAGATAGAAAACAGAAAACTCCAAATTGAAATAACAGGTCTGAAAAACTCAGTAGATGAATTGAAAACTTCAATGGAAAGCCTCTCCAAGAGAGTGACAGCAGCTGAAAATAGAATTCAGTGAGCTGGAAGATGAAATGCATAACAACTCCATACAGCAGAAGAGATTGGAAAAAAAAGCCTTAAAGCAAATGATCAGACAATGGAAAAATTACTCAAAAAATGGAAACAAATGAAAATAGAAGTCTTTGATAAGCTCAACAGAAACAACTTAATCACTGGATTCCCAGAGAACCAGGAAGAAAAACTTTAAGAAGAATCAACAATGATGTCAAGAACATCATTACAGAGAAATTACCAGAGCTAAAGAATACATGCGAACAAATCCTGAACACCCAGAGTACCAGCTAAAAGAGACCCAAGGAAAAACACCACAAGACACACCCTAGTCACAATAATGGTTCCTACAAATAGAGAGATAATACTGAAAGTAGCAAGATCAAAAAGGGAAAATTAAATTCAAGGGAGCATCCTTCAGATTTACAGCAGATCTGTTACAAGAAACTCTCAAGGCCAGAATGCAGTGATGAAACATAGTGACAAAACTCAATGAAACAAATGCTTCGCCTCGAATACTACACCCAGCAAAACTCACTTTCAGGTTTTAAGGAAGTATACATAGCTTCACAGATAAACAACAACTCAGAAACTTTACAGATTCAAAACCAGCTTTAAAAGAAAAACTGAGAGGTCTACTTTAAGACTAGACTGATGAACAGACACACCAAATTTATATACAAATAGCACTAAATCTCATGACAATTATCTCTCTCAATGTCAATGAGCTAAATGCACCAGTTAAGAGACACAGAGTGGCTAAATAGATCAAATAACTGAATCCAACCTTCTACTGCCTACAAGAAACACATCTGAATAGTGAGAATAAACAGGCTCAAAATCAAACGCTGGAGAAAAATCATCCAAACAAATACACCCTTAAAAAAGCTGGAGTGGCCATTCTAATATCGAATGACACAAAGTTTACACACAGAAAAGTTGTAAGGGACAAAGATAAACATTTTATACTAGTCAAGAAATATGTACATGAGGAAGAAATCACCTCCTAAAAATATATGCACCCAATGAGGGACCAGCAAAGTATTTAATACAATTGTGACCAAATCTGAAAAAGGATAACAATAACCACAGAATAATTGTGGGAGTCTTCAACATTGCCCTGTGACCCCTTGAAAGGTAAACCAGAATGAAGCTCAATAAAGATATACTAGCTCTGAAAAAAGAAATGTATATACTATACATATATACATATGTATATATGCATACTTATATATACATATATACATATGCATGGGTCATTCTCCAGGATAGACCTTATGCAGGCCCATAAAACTTATCCCCATAAAATCAAAAAGATAAAAATCGTGCAGACTACCTTCGCTGACCACATGACACAAACATTAGATGTGAATTACAAAGGGACACAGAAGAAAAACTTTAACACCTGGCAACTAAAAGCTTACAACTGAAAAAACCAGTGAGTCAGAGTTGAAATTAAAGAGGAAATAAAAACATTATTGAAAACAAATGACAATAAAGGCACAAATGATGAGAATTTATGGGACACAGCAAAAGCAGTACGGAGAGGAAAACGTATAAACTTGCAAGCATACATCATGAAGGAAGAAAGGGCCTACATGAATAGTTTAAAGACACAGCTTATAAAATTAGAGAATAATCAACTAATGGAATGAAAAATAGAAAAGCAGAAGGAAAGAACAAAGTTTAGAGCAGAAATAAATGAAGTTGAAATCCAAAAAAGCAAAAAAACATCCAAAAAAAGATCAAGGAAAGTGAAATTTGGTTCTTTGAAAAAGTCAACAAGATTGATAAACCACTGGCAAAACTCACAAAGAAATTGAAAGAGAAACTTGATAAACCTTATTAGAAATGAAAAGGGGGAGATCACTACTGAAATTTCAGAGATTCAAAGAGTAATCAGAGATTACTTTGAGAAACTCTATGCGATAAAACATGATAATCTTGCAGAAATGGACAAAATCTTGGGCTCATAACCTTCCATGGCTAAATAAGGATGAGATATCATATACAAAGCAGCCACATCACTATTGAGGAAATTAAAATGATGATCAACTCTTCCTAAAAACAAAAGCCCAAGCCCAGATGGGTTCACTAAAGAATCCTTTCTAACCTTTCAAAAGAAACTTCTACCAGTCCTTTTAAGGCTCTTCCATAAAAATTGAAGAAAAAGGAACACTTCTAAATAGTTCCTATGAAGCTAACACTACCTTGATACCAAAACCAGAAAGAGATGCTGCCAAAAAAAATTACAGACCAATATCCCTGATGTAACAGATGCAAAGATCCTCAACAAAATCCTTGCAAATAGAATTCAATGCATCATCAAGAAGGTCATCCACCATGACCGAGTAGGTTTTATCCCAGGAATGCAAGGATAGTTTAACTTCTGTAAATCTATCAACATAATACACAATATCAACAACAAGAAAAACAAAAATCATATGATCTTATCAATAGATGCAGAGAAAGCAATCTATAAGGTCCAACGCCCCTTCTTGATAAAAACTGTCAGCAAGATGGAAATGTAAGAAACTTTTCTCAATATAGTCAAGGCCATCTACCACAAGTCAATGGCAAATATTATTATCAATGGAGATAAACTAAAAGTCATTACCCTAAAATCTGGTACAAGACTAGGCAGCCCTCTCTCACATTTCCTATTCAATATAGTGCTGGAAGTACTTTCCATAGCCATTAGGCAAGAAAAAGATATCAAAGGCATCCAGATAGGTAAGGAAGAAGTTAAGCTCTCACTGTTTGCAGATGATATGATAATATATTTAGAAAATCCTAAAGACTCTACCAAAAAGCTTCTAGAAACAATAGATTCATATAGCAAAGTGGCAGGCTACAAAATTAACACGCAAAAGTCAATGGCCTTCATATACACTAATAATGATAGAGAAGAAATGGACATTAGAAAAACAACCCCACTCATATTAGTGCCCCACAAATTCGAATATCTTGAACCAACTTAACTAAAGAGGTGAAGGTTATACAAGGGTGAAGGTATACAAAGAAAACTACAAAAGCCTGCTAAGAAATAAGAGAGGACACAAGGAAATGGAGACATGACACATACCCTGCTCATGGATCTGCAGAATTTATATCATTAAAATGGCAGTACTCCCCAAAGCATTGTACAGATTTAATGTGATATCTCTAAAGATACGCATGACATTTTTCAATGAAGTGGATCAAACACTTCTGAAATTCATTTGGAACAATAAACACCCACGAATAGCTAAAGCAATATGTGGGAAAAAGAATATGGGAGGCATTACTTTCCCCCAATTTTAAACTGTACTACAAAGCAATAGTTATCAAAACAGCATGGTATTGATTAGTGGAATAGATTTGAGTATTCAGAGAATGTTCCCCAGACATACAATCAAGTAATCTTTGAGAAAGGGGCAAGAAATCCAAAATGAATCAAGGAAAACCTCTTTAACCAGTGGTGTTGGCACAAATGGTTAGCCACTTGCAAAAAGAAAAAAAAAAAGTGAACTCAGACCTCCATCTCCATCTAATGCCATGCACAAAGATCAAATCCAAATGGATTAAAGATTTTTATTTTTGGGCCTGAAACTATAAGGTATATAGAACAACACGTAGGTAAAACATTATATGGCATTGAGACTAAAGGCGTCTTCAAGGAGGAAGCAGCACTCTCCAAACAAGTGTAAGCAGAGATAAATAGATGGGACTGTATTAAGCTGAGAAGCTTCTGCATCTCAAAGGAAATAGTCCCCAGAATACAAGAGCCACTCACAGAATGGGAGAAACTATTCACCCAATACCCATCAGACAAGTGACTAATATCAAAAATATACAATGTGCTGGCAGACCTTAATAAGAAAGACATATAACCCTATCAAAAAATGGGGAGAATAAATGAACATACATTTCTTCAAAGAAGAAATAAAAGTCGCCAAAAGACACATGAAAAAATGCTCCACATCACTAATCATCATCAGGAAGATGCAAATCAAAACTACAATGAAGTTCCATCTCACATCACAGAGACTGGCACACATTACAAAGAATAAGAACAATCAGTGCTGGCAGGGATGTGGAGAGAAAGGAACTGTTATTCACTGCTGGTGGGAATGGTGTGAATGCTGTCTAGTCCAATCTTTATGGAAAACAATATGGAGATTCCTCAAAAAACCGGAAATTGAGCTCCATTTGATCCAACTATTCCACTCCTAGGAATATACCCTGGGAAAACAAAAATACAATACAAAAATCCCCTTCTCACACTATATTTATTGCAGTGCTATATATAATAACCAGCCTCTGGAAATAACCGAGATGCCCTTCAACAGACAAATGGCTAAAGAATGTGTGGAACATATTCACAATGGAATATTATACAGACATCAGGAGAAATGAAGTCATGAAATTTTTCTATATATGGATATAGATGTAATCTATTATTCCGAGTGAAATAAGTCAGAGGGAGAGAGATAGACACAAAATAGTATCATTCATCTATGTGTTTTAAGAAAGATTAAATACATTACTGTAATAAAGCCAAGAGACAATAGAGTTAAGGGCTGGGAGGTCCAAAAGGACCAGCTCACAATTTGAAGCTCACCACAAAGAATGGTGAACTATGTTAGGCATAGAATTACACTAACAACTAGCACGACAATGTTAAAGATTGAGAGAAGTAGAATGTCAGTCGCAATACAGGCAGGGGTGTGGGAGGAAGGGGGGCATTGGTGGTGGGAATGTTGACTGGTGAAGGGGAGTATTCTGTTTATTACTGAAACCCAAGTACAAACATGCTTGTAATCATGGTGCTTTAATAAATATTTATATATATAAAAATTAATTACATGATAAAACTTAAAGAGTAAGTCCTGGGCATATTGGTGTGGTCACATCCCCCAAATATAAAACAATATACAACTGTGAATAATAGCTTGGCAGTTAATCTGAAGTTCAATATTTGCATATGCAAATATAATATATATACATCAGAAATGCATACAAAATCATACACTATATTTAGTTTTACTATTCAAATAAGTAAAGTAACTATCAAGAATCTAATGGATTTTAAATGTTTGGCCTATTTGCAGCATGTGATCCTATATACCTATGAAACAAGACAACTGAAAAATATAAAATTTAGAGAAAACCTCAAAGAAGTAAGACTAAGCAAAATAAATCAGTTACAAAGGAGTAAAGAGGGGCTGGAGTACATTGGGTAGACACCTTGCAAATAAGACGACTTGGATCTCCAGTCCATCTCTGTATGGTCCCTAAGCCTACCAGGAATGTAATCTAATGCAGAGCCATGAGCAAGTCCTGAGCACAGTCAGTGTTACCTTCCAGCAAAAAAGAGGGAATGAATGTATTATTTTATTTATATAAATATTGGAAACTAAAAGCTAGAATTCAGAATAGTGAATCTACTGGAGTAAGGCTTAAAACTATTATACCTTTGAGTTAGCATCTTTGATATTTCCTTACTATAACTTTAGAACAAACTCCAGCATTCATTTAATCAAGGTATATAGAGATACATATGAATGGTCAATCAATCATGTTTCTCTGGATAGCTCTAATTTAATTCTGCATTTGAAAATACCAGCTTTCAAAATTCTGGTCTCTCAGCTTGTATTCTGCTCAGCTCCTTTTTTTGAGTCTTATTTCAGGTAAACCATATGCTCTTTGACTTTGACTTGATAATTCAATTCCATCCTATAACACTTCAGTAATTTTCTACTCCACTTTTCTTGTCCTCTATCTTCTTTTCATGATGCCTGAATCATGAAAGGATTACTTGTTGAATTACTAAACTGCTCTTTTATCTTTTATTACTGATTTTTAGCCTCAAGTAAGTTAGTTCAGAGATGTAACATTAACTAATCCCCCATCACTATAAGAAACATCACTGAACTTGTATCTTATCCATAATGTGTCATTTTTAGTGATGTATATATTTTTAAATATATTAAAGCATTATCTAAATTTCAAGTAGAATCATTTAGCTAAGATAACCAAATTGTTCTGAAAATAAATGTCAAGAGTCCGTAGTTAGTGTAAATCGACATGAGACAAGGAATGAAAACAATGGGAACAAAAATTGCAAAAGATATCCACAACAGAATCACTGTCACTACTTTCTGAATCTAGATTTATTACTGCCAAAGACCTTCATGAAAGAAAAATTAAGACATTGGTTTAGTTAGTATCTTGAGATCAAGGATGCCTGGGAATGAATTTGGTAGGACTTTTTTTTAAGCAATCCAAATATAAGTGTAGTATTACTACAGCAATTCTTGAAAATATATGGAAAGAGTCATCTTGGCAGGGTCAACATTTATTAATTGACCATGAAAAAAATGAACATATACATAAATATATGGTCCTGTCTCAGGAGAAATGACAGCGAAAACATGAGAAAGCAGAAATCCTCAGGAATAAAATTAATCAAACCTAGCCAAAGAAAAAGGAAATGGTTAGAATTGCCCTTTGTTGTTATTGTTGTTGTTGTCTGGTTTGGTTTGGAGGAAGAGGGAATTGCTTCATTTCTATTTTGCAATAACGAGGTAGAATGGGGAGATCAGCAGAGAAGCTTTGGGGGAAAGAGGATAGGTTCCGCTTTGGATTTATGAAGTAAGAGTTGCCAGAAAGACATCTGAGAAGTCCCTGAACATCTGGCAGTCAGCAGCAAGGTTAGAATGGAGATAGAGTTGGCAACTAATCACTGGGTAAGTGAAATTGAGCCCATGGATCTGGATTATATCACCCTGGAAAGCACATGGTGTGAGATGCAGAAAGAGAAGATGAGGGAGGGGAAAGCCTTCATTTAGAGATATCCATATGGGAAGAAGACTTGCTCATGGAGGAGAGATGGGTATTAAAAAAAATATCAAAGGGAGCTAAAATAGGAGCCTAGGGAATAGTGAAAAAAAAAGGAGAAACTACTTTGCTGTACCAGAGTTTTAGAGGTCAAGTATGAAAGAAAGAAAAGCGGATTTTCCTTCTTGCCTCAGCCAGTGGCAGCTGTCTCAACCCAAATTGTCAGAATGCTGCATTCTTGCTTGACTGTCACATTTAAATAGGCTACTTAGAACATGGTGTGTTTCTTAAGAATTTACTTTATGGTAGACTTCATACAAGTTAGCTATTGTGTGTGAAGACTATGCATATTGGAACAATCTTTTTATTAAGTTGCTGCCTTTGATGTCTTCATTGTCCACATCATCTATGCTTAGCTCACTATCTCCTAAATCTTGAGACTATTTTCTGCCCACATGCATGGTGAAAGACAACTTAGTGGAAACCACACATTTTGCAGTGAGAGAAGATATTTTAGAGTGTATGCTCAATGTGTATCCGGAGCTCAATGTGTGCTTTGCCTTAAGCCTTCCAGAGATGGACAGTCATCTTAACACCAGTTCTGGAGGCATCTGGAAACTATTTCAGGGGTTAATTTAGATCTGAGATGCTGCCTGTGTTTTGCTCCTGGCCTCTATAGATGCGTCTTCTTCAAATCCACATATTTAATTGTATGTACCTGACCTAGACATATTCCTGGGTTTTTTAAGATTTAGCTTAATAGTAGTTTGCCTACTTAAAAATCTTCAAAGACTACAGTTTTCTTTTTCCTTTTTCCGAAAGCCCCTCCCAGCAAAGCTGGGTCAACAAAGCCCACATTTCAATACAAAAACCTATAGATTCTTTGTTGTTCACTCGGGCTCTGTGGTGACAGAGCATCTGCAGATGCTCAGGGACTATGTGATTCTGGAAATAGAACTGGGATAGGCCTCATGAAAGATCAGCACTTTAACCTCTGTCTGATATCTCTGGATAAACTCCACTTTCCCCACATTCTTTTTTTCCTTACAAAGTTTCCACATTATCTACATTGGCACCTTCTCAACTGGGAGGCCCTTGGCCTTATAAGTCCTCAGGTTATTCCAAGAGGACCACCGGTAAGTATCACATAAATGGAGGGCTTGGAGACCATGAGGGGTGCCAAGAATCAAACCTAAGTCATCTGTGTACAAGGTAAGTGCTTTCCCCACAGTACTACTTAAGCCCCAAGAGGGTCTTTATCTTTGAATTTTAATCCCACTTATCTCAGAAGTTTGGGCTCTTATTTATTGTTTACTGTATCTATACTGATTCTTATTCTATAGTGAAACATTATATTATTCATTTATAAACTTGTCTAAAACAGTGTATGGCTTGCCTCTTGAGAAAACAGTTATCATTTGGCTCTACAGCCCTGTGAATTACCTGGTTCAAATAAATACATTTAAAAGCTGAAGAGTGTTGAATAAGAACAAGTAATTGATATTACCTGGAACCTAGAACTTCAATGCACAGACTCTAAGTCAGTGGTACTCAGGAATCAGTCCTGGTGGTGTTTGGGGGACCATATGGGATCCTGGTAACATGGTCCATATGAAGGCAAGGGCCTGACTCCCTCCCTATAACAAGGTCTCTAGCTCCTAAATTGGTGTTTCCTAAAGTATGTGATACTGCCTGCCTTATTGTGGGGTGCTTAACACAATTCAAAGGGAAAGTATTGAGTGCAACTGGTAGATATTTTGTTGTCTTAAAGAAGGTAGATTTCCAGGGGTGCACTGATTTTTTTCCTTGGAAATGGGGTATTAGGTCAAATAACTTTGGAAATCTCTGACTCTAAGCCTGTATGGATCCTTTCTTAGTAATATATTTTATCAAAGAACACTATAAAGACACCCTAAAGTATAAGTGTCTCTGTTTAAATATATATCTGTAATCAGTACATGTAGAGGCAATTAGAGGTAAAGCCAAAATATAAAAATGTTGAAGGGAAAAAGTGCAAAGACCAAGTAGAAGACGAATAAACCTCAGAATTTCACTGTGTAGACACAAATACTGCAGCATTATCCAAAACTGCCCCATGTGTTTAACATGTTAATATATCAGCCTGCAGGGAGGAAGAGCTAGTTACACATAAGCTTAACTAAATGGCTATTTTATTGCATCTTCAGCTCATTTTAAAATCTGGGGCTTTAAAAGCATCTGAAAATAGGTAAACTAGTAAATCATCCAGCTCAGCACTCTTTGCATGCAAGTGCTGAATCCAAATAGGTCAACATTAATATAAAACAGTCTTGCCTTTTAAAAAAAAAAGCAGAATTAGATAGCTTATGAAAAATGCTTGCAAATATGAACCATGCTTCACAAACCTATTAAAAGTAAGACATTTCTAGAAAATTCTCCTTTATGCATAATGGTAAATAAAGTCTGCTTTGTGTCATCCATGTACTTGAATAATTAGAGCAGCTGGAACATAGTATGTTTCAAAAGTTGCAGAGTGCATATTTTCATATAACTCCTACAAGGCAAACTCCAATGGACTAGAGTCAAGTTGCTATTGTTATTATTTTACAATACAAAAACTTTTCTTGTGTAAGCATGTGTGTGTGTGTGATGAGAAAGACTCGATAGTAATGTCCAGAGTATCAGTAGGTACACTCTGATATTTGGCCACAAAACCAGAAGGTCAATGCTAAGATCTGGTGAAGTGATGCTGTTTGTCTCAGCAATGCTAGGATGGAACTGGATTCACACATGCAATGCTTAAGTTCAAGTCCATAGAGTTATTTCCCCAATCCAAAACATTTTCTTTTTTGTTTAAAGTATGTTGAATTATTGTTTTATTTTTTGTTTGGGGGCCATACCAAGTCACTCTTGTAGAGTCATTCATGGCAGGACTCAGGAAATCTTCGGTTTTGAGAATCAAACTGGGATCAGTTGCATTCAAGGAAAGGTATCTTAATCCCTGCATTATCAGCCTGGGTTCCAAAATCTGAGTTTTATTTAGCTGTTTATTTGTTTAGAGCTTCTTTATTTCCACAGCTCAGAAAACATAAAAGAAAATCACTTGACTATCTTCATGAGAATAGATGCACTTTACTAGTACTGAAGTTGATACTCATAAAGAAGGATAGTTCTTACATAAATCACATGACTATCTTCATGAGAATAGACGCACTTTACTAGTACTGAAGTTGATACTCATAAAGACTGATGTCATGAGAAAAAATAGGAATTGATAAATTAATTTGTATTTGAATATATTATAATTAAAAATTAAAATTTCAGATACTTATGGCATGAATATCCTATGCTTCAGAAATTGTTATTTACAGTCACAATTTATATTTCTGAAGCAGCCTCAAACACCATATTAAAGATTAAAATAAAACCTTAGAATTGGTATATTAGCAATAAATATGCTTATTCCAAATTTGATTTTTGCAATCACATTTCAACATCTTGACAAAAATATCTTCAGTATTCACATGTTTCCTCATCTTCTAATTAGAAATATGTCTCATATCAGTAGATACTGAGATGGCTGGATTGTTGTCTGAATTCTGGCTCTGACTTTCAGATCTTCTTAGATAACAGAAATATTTCCTTTTTTCCTTTTTTTTTAATTTTTTTTTAGGTTTTTGGTTTTGGGCCACACCCAGTGATGCTCAGGGGTAACTCCTGGCTATGAGCTCAGAAATTGCTCCTGGCTTAGGGGACCATATGGGACACCAGAGGATCGAATCACAGTCTGTCCTAGGCTAGCACACACAAGACAGATGCATTAATGCGCTGTGCCACTGCTCCAGTCCCATATTTCCATTGCTTTGTGTGTGTGCTCTTTTTTTTTCTTCCATATTTTAATGTTTATTTAAGCACCATGAATACAAACATATTTGTAGTTGGGTTTCAGTCATAAAAAAAGAACACCCCCCCTTCACCAGTGCAACTTTCCAGTACATATTTCCATTTTCCAGTACATATTTCCATTTTTCCATTCCATCTTTTCATTTTTATAACATTCTTTCAAGTGCAACAACTCTGCCAGAGAAGATAAGAAATCTAACTAAAAAAAACCACCATTTTTTTTGAAACATTGACGAACTCAAGGCTACCATGGTTAGAAATGTATGTGAAGCTCTGAAGCGTCTAAATTTAAGGTATTCTAACACTGAAACTTAAACTCAAGAATAAAAATATTCACTATTTTCAATATCCTCTCCTCATTTTGCTTCTAAAATATTTTTTCTCAGGCTAAATAAATACAGAAAGAAAAAAGAAAGTGGGAGGGAGAAAGAAGAAAGAAAGAA
>PVKC010000903.1:0-57125 GCA_004027635.1 Crocidura indochinensis | reverse complement strand
ACACAACAGAATATTATGCAGTCATCAGGAGAGATGAAGTCATGAGATGTTCCTATACATGGATGGGCATGGAATCTATTATGCTAAGTGAAATAAGTCAGAGGAAGTAGACATAGAATAGTCTCACTCATGTATGGGTTTTAAGAAAAATAAAAGACGTTTTTGTAGTAATGCCCAGAGACCATAGAGATGAGGGCTAGAAGAACTGGCTCATGATATGAAGCTCAGCATAAACAATGGTGAGTGCAGTTAGAGAATTAACTACACTGACAACTATGGTAACAATGTCAATGAGTGAGAGAAGTAAAATGTCTGTTGCGAATACAGGTGGGGTGGGAGAGGTGGAAGGAGATTGATGGCAATGTGATCGAAATGTTGCACTGTGGGGGGAGGTGTTCTTAATATGACTGAAACCCAACTACAATCATGTCTATAATCAAGGTGCTTAAATAAAGATATTTTTTTAAAAAAAGAAAAAAACAATGATCAGGAAAATGCTAATCAAAACTGCTATGATATATCACTTTAAGTTTGAAAGATGACTAATATAAAAAGTATGAGTTTTTTTTTTTTGGTTTTTTTTTTTTTGGTTTTTGGGCCACACCCAGTGACGCTCAGGGGTTACTCCTGGCTATGCACTCAGAAGTCGCTCCTGGCTTGGGGGACCATATGGGAAACCGGGGGATTGAACCGTGTGAGATTTAACATAGTAATGACAAGAATGCTTACCTCAATATTTCATTGCTTTTGGAAGAGAAGAAGATTTAACTTTTGTGCTACTAGTATGTCAGGAGATGTTCTATCCTGTCTTATTATTTTCCCATATTAAAGTTTGAAAGATATCTTCTAATCACTTATATTTCATAAAGCAATGGAGCTTGAATCTAATACAAAGAAATATTTTATATAAAAATGCATTTATCATAAATTATAATTCCTAGAAAGTTTATTTCTAGTTCCATAGTTGTAGATATTCAATAAAACATCAATAATTATTAAAAAAAAGTTGCATTAATAGGTTTTCTTTTGCCCAATGACTCCAAAAGGAAGGATATTTTAAGCCCATAAACTTTGTTGTGATGCACACAGAAAAGACAACGAAGAACCTCTCTAAAAAGGCAGAATAGGGTAGGTAAAGAAAGTTTTCAAAGATTGTGTATTCTCATCTGACAGGCCCAGTCCTTTTTCTTCTCTGAGAGGGCAATCAATTAAAAATTCCCTTCCAAAAGACATAAAGGATTAAAATGTTACTTCAAATCTGTAGAATGACTTGTACATCTTACAAATGCTTGCTACAACAAGAGTTAGATTCAGGGTCCTCAAACTACAGACCTCAGGGCACTTGCAGACCACCTAGAACATTTATCCAGCCTGCTGTGTTTTTGCCACTGCTGCCTGTCCTGCTTAGCAGCAGACCCATCCCAGGCCCATGGTGCGCATGTGTGGGATGTGCACACACACTCTCACTCCCCTCCTTCTGACTCTATTCTTCTCATTTTGGGGCAGGGGATCACAAACTATGGCTCACCAAAAGCAGGCCCATAGTTCTCACTGAAAAACTGCTAAGTTTGTAATTTAACTTTATTTAGAAAGCAATCTTCCCTTGTTAAAGGTCAGCATTCTGGTCTCTGACAAGTCAGTATTGCAGGGAGGAGCAGAACCAAAAAAGGCATGAGACACTACTCAATGCGTTCTACATCTCATTCAGGTCCAAGAGTTTGATCCAGCATCCTTAGTGGACACAGGTGCTCCTCTTTTGTGCATTTCAGTTTATCTTCCAAATCATCAATGGTCTTTTCCATCAATAGTCTTTTCAGCAAACTCAGTATGGATCTCTAATTTTTTAAGTGTATCTCTAAGAATCTTTATATCCTCTTCATGTTTCTCTTCTTTCTGAGAATAATTTTCCTCAGCAGCACTCAGGTTCTGGCCCATCAGTTTGATTTGCACATCCATCTCTCAGCAATGGGAATCTGCCAGCTCAGCCTGCTTCTCTGTGGCACTTCAAGTCACCCTCAGTAATAACCAATTTATGAGCTCCTATTCATACTTTCGATATGCCTCTTCTGCAATATACTTAGCATCTTTGAATTGAATTTCCTGAAGTTCCATTTTTTCCTTTATCTTTTAAGGTCAGGTTTTCAATGACCTTCCTCCCTCTTTCACTCTCATCAGCTGTTTTCTTAGCCTCCTCCAGGTTTTGAGGGCAGTAGCCAGGCACTGTTGAGTATGGTCTACTTCTGTAACTCAAGGATGTCTCCTCAACTTCGGCCTGTTCCCAGCCAGTCTTTTTGCCTCTATTTCCCACTGAAAACGCTCAGGCCCTCTCCTGTGGCTACAGAACCTAGATCTTAGGTGGTGATCATCAAAACAACCATGTTTCTGTGTTTCTCCAACCCAGGCTCCTAGTGCTCAAAGCTGCCTGCTTCTCTGCTCTCAAGTTTATTTTTAAACTATTAATTTTGTTACATACACAATTCTAGAACCCACTAGGCAGTTTTCAGATAGTAATCTTAACTACCATATTTTCTTCTCCCAGATTTACTTTCTGTCGTGAATAGTCAAATTTCTATACCTCAAAAGAAAATCAAGTAACTTGTACTTGTAATCAACTTAACTAAAGAGGTGAAAGTTATATAAAGAAAACTACAAAACTCTGCTTTAAAAAATAAAAGACACAAAGAAGTGAATATATAAACATACATTGATATGTGCATATATAATATATACCCTGTTCATGGATTGGGAGTATTAGCATCACTGAAAAGTAAACATTTCCCAAAGCACTGTAGAGATTTAATGCAATCTCTATAAAAATTTCCATAACATTTTCAAAGAGATGGATCATATGCTCATGAAATTCATATGGAGAAATAAACGTCCACGGATAGCTAAAGTATCCTTGGCAAAAAAGAAGGGAGGAATCACTTTCCCCAACTTTAAACTGTACTATGAAGGTGTACTCATTAAAACAGCAAGGTTTTAGAATAAATACAGACACTCAGATCAATGGAACAGATTTGAAAATCCACAGAAGGACCCAGAGTTTTACAATTTTTGATAAAGAAGTAAGTTAAGTAGAGGGCTAGAGAGATAGCATGGAGGTAGGGTGTTTGCCTTTCATGCAGAAGATGATGGTTCGAATCCCAGCATCCCACATGGTCCCCTGAACTTGCCAGGAGCTATTTCTGAGCGTAGAGCCAGGAGTAACTTGTGTGCTGCCGGGTGTGACCCAAAAAACAAAAGAAAAAGATAAAAAAGAAAAAGAAATAAAAAGTAGATCAGGGAAAGACTTTTCAACAAAGGGTGCTAGGAAACAAATGCAAAAATATGAACACAGATCTCTCCCTAACGCCATGCACATAGATCAAAATGGATTAACAATCTTTTTATCAGACCTGAATCCACAAGGTACACAGAAGAAAACATAAACAAAAACTCCATGACATTGAAACTAAAGGCATCTTCAAAAATGAAATGCCATTGGCCAAGCAAGCAGAAGCAAAGATAAACAAATGGAACTACATTAAACTGAGAAGCTTCTGAACTTCAAACAAAACAGTGACTAGGATACAGAAGCTAACCACAGAATGGGAAAAACTATTCACTCAATACCCATTAGATAAGGGTGTAATATCTAAGACATACAAGGTACTGATTAAACTTAACCAGAAAAAAATTTAACCTCCTCAAAAAAAAAAAAAAAAAAAAAAAAAAAAAAAAAAAAAAAAAAAAAAACAAGAAAAGATAAACATATTTTCTCAAAGAAAAAATACAGGTGGACAAAAGGCTCCACATCACAAATAATCATGGAAGTGCACATCAAAACAACAATGAGATTCCATCTCACACCAGAAACTGGGACACATCACAAACAATAAGAACAACCAGTGCTGGCACAGATGCAAGGGGAAAAAGAAAAACTTATTTACTGCTGGTGGGAATGGATACTGTTCCATTCTTTATGGAAAACAATATGATATTCCTCAAAAAGCTAGAAATTGAGCTTCCATATTATTCAGCAATACTACTTCTAGGGATATAAGGATATATCCTACGAACACAAAAACACAATGCAAAATTGGCCTCTGCACTCCTAACCTGTGGTACATCTACACAATGGAATACTATGTAGCTGTTAGGAAAAATTAAGTCATAAAATTGGCCTATACATGGATGGGCATGGAAAGTATTATGCTGTGTAAAATGAGTCAGAGGAAAATGGATAGACTTAGAATAATCTCACTCATTTGTGGGCTATAAGAGAAACAAGAGATAGTATAGTAGTATCTGTAGACAACAGAGATAAGGGCCAGGAGGTCCAGCCTAGGGTAAGAAGCGTGCCATAAAGAGCAGTGAGTACAGTTAAGAGATGAGAAGGCTCTATCTCCTATGACAATGAGAGTTGGAAATAATCATTCTAGACAAGAACAAAGTGCTAAAAAAGGAGAAAGTGACATGCAAAGCCCATCTCTGTTAACAATAGTGGAAACCATAATATCAAAAAGGAAAGTGAGAAGGAGAAGGAGAAGCAAATTACATACCCTAGATACAGGAGGTGTAGAGTGGTAGGAGGGTAGAAGGCAAATAGGAGACATTGGTTACGGGAGAGATACGTATACATTCAATGAATGAAACCCAACTATGAACAATTTTGTAACCATGATGCTTAAATAAAGCCATAAATTTTTAAAAATTAGACATAATATAGAAAAGCATGAGTCCAGAGGGTTCCCAGTTTTGTGGATTGAGCCTGTCCTCCAGTATATTTATTGTTCAGTTTCGATCAACATGGGAGGAGTGGCAGCTATTTAGGGAGTGGGGGGGAAGTTAGAACACACCTGGTAGTGCTCAGGGGTTACTCCTGGCTCTGCGCTCAGAAATCACCCCTGGCAGGCTCAGGGGACCATATGGGATGCTGGGGATAGAACCTGGTTCCTCCCAGGTCAGAAGCATGCAAGGCAAATGCCCTATAGCTCTGCTATGA
The DNA here is from genome assembly GCA_004027635.1 of Crocidura indochinensis. Lineage (NCBI taxonomy): Eukaryota > Metazoa > Chordata > Mammalia > Eulipotyphla > Soricidae > Crocidura > Crocidura indochinensis. The sequence goes on along the minus strand of PVKC010000903.1, from coordinate 52,138 downwards.
CTCTGGCCGGGGAATGGCAGATTTTTTAATAAGTACTTTTACTTATTATTACTATCAAATGTTAACCAAGCCTAATTGGGTCTTTACATATCAAATGGGGCATGTAAAGGGAAGAAGTTTGGGCAAATTCTCAGTGGATTGTTTTCCTCCTGGAGAGATGGCAGACAAAAGAGTGAATACAGGGCTCTTCAGCAAAGTATTTTTGCTGATCATTCAAATTAAGAGTTCTTAAATCATTTCTTTTTTGCCACTACCTAGTAATGCAACATTACTGTTTTCTCAAGCCTGAAGTGGGTGTTCAACAAATCAGAAAAAGACTCCTAGAACCAGATAAAGTCCTCCAAAATGATTCACAGGTGGAAGACAGTTGGACATGGGAAAAATACTAAGTGCAAAGAACACTTGGTTGCAGTACTGGCTGTGCAAAACAACAAAAAGTAATATATTATCTATATTCAGAAAAATTTTAGATTTTTTAAATCTCTAAATCTAAAAAAATAAGTCAGTTTAAGACTGAATTGTAAATAAATGAGCTGCAAAAAATTTTAAAGAGGGAACATTATGCATAAAAGAAAAATTACTATATGTTCTAATCAGTTTTTACATAGTTGTAATACTATAAATGCTATTTATTAAACCAATCAAAATCATAGTAAAAGTGCTTTCAGAAGATGGGAAGAGAAGGTAAACAGGTTGAGGACAGGTTTAAAAGTGATATGCGGTGAGATTATGAGTCTTCTCAACTTCATGTTCATAAAACTAAGGACAACTTAAGAACCAGTACCATTCTGGTCAGTTACTGTCTCCCCCCTCTACAGTAGTTGGCAAAATAAAAAATAGGTCACCTCTGCTGTGAAAAATAAATATCCTGAGCTCAGACTTTTAAGAAAACTACGTTTCATATAAAGGACTGACAAATCAACTGTTTGAAGATCATATTCCTTTGTAATATTAGGGAGTACTTCCAGATATGAAACATTCTCAAGCCACTCCCTGTTGTGTTCTAAAGGATAAATATAATCATTAGGATGGAATAAAAGAAACCTAGGCCCAGGAGGACCATCTTTTGTATCCGAATTCAGTTAACTGGAACATTAGCCCACCTTGTAAAGGAATTGAAGAAAGCACTTTCTGCACTCTGAAGTTTGTGGTGCACCCTTCGGATATAATATGGCCACCACCGCATATGCTATGCTTTTCTTTTCTTCAAGACTGTGAGTAGCACCTAGAATTGAAAGGTAGCTCCTCTTTGACTTGACAACTTAAAGTATGATAATGTCACTGAGTCCAGAGTTAAGGGTTTGTCCAAAAATAAAGGGCATGAAAGAGAACAGGAAAGAGAGCCAGTGAAGAGCAAGAGCTTCTCAAGGTAGGAAATTGGGGTGATTAATAAACTTGGAATCGGGGAGGTCTGTACTTCCTTTCATTATCAGCATGGATCAAGAACCACAGTATTAGCAGAAGGACAAAAGATATTACACCTTTATTATCAACCACTGTTTTGACATATATGCCCAAATGCCGTGTGCACATCATAACTTTGAAACTATGGTCGCTAATAGTATTAATGAGGGGCTCTGCTATTTAATTTTTTTAAAGCATAGGGGGCCAGAGTGATATAGCACACAGGGGTAGGGCGTTTGCCTTGCACTTGGCCGACCTGGGTTCGTTCCCCCACATCCCATGATTCCCACCAAATAAAATGAACCTGTAGTTGTAACTTTGTCTTTTCTTCGTAATAATTAATCAATGTTTTTATAAGTCTGTTTTGTTTTGTTTTATTTTAGGACACACCTAGATGGCCTTGGGACTACACCTGACTGCATTCAGGATTCACCCTGGAAGGCTCCAGGGACTACAAGGAAAAGAACCCGGGGCCGCTGTATTATGGTTCTGGCCCCCCCCCAAAAAAACACCTTTTGCAAGAAAGGAAAACAATGATCATTGTTTTTGATTTGGGGAATCACATCCTAGCTCTGCGCTCAGAAATCGCTCCTGGCAGGCTTGGGGTACCATATGGGATGCCGGGGTAAAGCCGGGTGGGCCGCGTATGAGACAAACGCCCTAGGAGCAATGATATCGCTCCGACCCCCTAAAAAAAATTTGGAATTTTACAAGCCAGCACCCAGAGCCCAGAAGCCGGCCATCACCGCTACACGCACCCTCCTCCACGCTCACAAACTGAGGCTCGGAAAGCGGACCCCCAGATGGTTACCTGGGGGTCCGGTCAGGAACACGTGCCGCGCCATAAGTGTCAGGAGGGAAAAGAGGCCACAAAGTCGCTGCAGGTAGTAAAAAGCAACAAGGGCTTGGAGTCGGGGTCATGACCCCTCCACCCCACCTCCCGCTACCGGAAGCCCCGCCTTCACGCATGCGCATACGCGTCCATTCGCAGCATCCCTAGACCGAGCTCTCGGCGGTCTTAGTGTGCGCATGCGCGAGTCTTCCTCCTTTGCCTATGTTGGACCCCAGGATTGCCTGCTGTCATGTCAGGTGGTTGTGCTTAGCTTAAGGCTCGGAACTCTCAATGGAATGTTTGCAGTGGATGGGAGTGGGAATGACTCTGACTAAGCCGGGGTGCCTCCAAGTTAGCGCCGTTGCCCTTGGATTTCTGTCCCTGTATGCGAGACATTCTGACATTGCTCCAGACTGCAGGGACTGTTTTTCTGAAGGAGGTTTGGGTTCCCAGAAGCCTTGTTCCGAAGTGTAGGTTTTACTGATTTATTCGTCGTCTGGTTTGTCAGTGATAGTTGCAGACTTCAATGACCTGACTACACTTGCAAATATGTTTCTCTGGATTCCTCATCCAGAAATTTAGAAAGATTGGTCTTAGGCGACTTTTGAGCTTCTGGGGTTCTATTGTATTAAACTCACAAGCAATTTCTAGTGTTTTTGTTTGTTTGTTTGTTTGTGGGGAGAGTGAAATTTTTGAGCCACACTCCGTAGTGCTCCCGGGTTGCTCCTAACTGCACTCAAGAATCTCTCCTGGAGGTGCTCCGTGGATCATCTAGTATGCCTAAGATCCTCTGTTGTACTATTTTCTTTCTGGGCCCTCCAGCAATTTCTAAACGGGGCTTAAGAACCTTTTCGGCAGTTTTAGGTAGACTTCCCACCTTCAAACATGCATATGCAGGCTAATTTTCTGATCTCCATGTCATAAATTTAAACTAGAAGCAGAACCCAGCCAAACGATCCCAACTTGCAAAGGATTAAAAGTTCTACCCGTTCTACCCCATTTCTCACTTGAATCTCTTTAGTGTTTCAGCAATGAAATAATGTCAGCAGCCTTGGGCTAGATATACCTGTACACTCTTTCCATCTAACATATGCAGTTTGACTCGTGACTGATCATTCTCCACCCGGGCTAAGAGCAATTTCAGTGAGTACCCAATTTAATAGATTACTGTTCACAATGACCCTTCGGGGGCTCCCCTTAGCCTCTATTTCTTGATATTTACAAATAAATTATCTAGGCCGGAGTGGAGTTGGCAAGTCAGATTTGTACAGTTGTAGCTATCTGCAAATTTTCTGCAGCATTCTGTTTCTGCAACATTTATAACATTGCATCGCTGTAATGTAGGATCTTTGACTTCGATTTATCTTTCAAATCCATGCAAATTGGAACCAACAGCAGCTAATGGAGTAAAGGAATTTCTTACCACTCTCCCCTGCCATAGGAGTAGTTTCAAAAACAATAATCTTGCTCAGCTAATATGTACATGTTTTTATCAAAAACATTTATTCTAAAATTATGCATACTATTTTTCATCTTTGGAAAGTAGTTTATGTTTGCCGTGGCTCACCAGAAGTTGGATTATTTTGATGCTGTTTTCAGAATTCCTGAATCATAATCATGTAAACTCCAGGTGTAGAGAATTGAACTTAGAGAACAAATAGAGAATTATTCCCTATTTGGATAGTCTTTTCCAATTAAACTATGAGTCTGAGGGAGAGGGATAGGCAAAATGATTGCACTCATTTGTAGAACATTTAATAAAAAAGATAAAATAGTATGGTGAATGCTTAGTTTTCTTTTTATGGTTCTTATAAACTTCAGAGTAAATAATCTTGTTGATGCTGATAATTATAAAGACACAGTCCCCACCTGAAATCCTGTTACTAGATTATGACTGCAGATCCATTGACACACACATATACAAACACACTATCCAGTGGTGTCTCTCTGATGTTGACATAGACCGAAGGTCTAATATGAAATTTGGATAGAAAATAGAGCAGACCAAAGAGGATATGACTACTCAGGAGTTAAAATATGAAAGCTAAAGAAAAAAAAAGAAAGAAAACTGGGAAGAGGGTTTTCTGCATTCATCTATCACTTTGTCATCTATTCATATGTCACTATAGCTCCTGAATTTTTCTCTTAGGAAAAATGGCACCTTCCACTCCCTCTTCTCTTCCATTAACCCCTCCTGTCTCAGTGATTGAATATTAGGCTCCAAAGAGCTCCTCCAAATTAGACCTACAACCCAAAATCCCAAGACTTTCATCTGTCTTCTTCTTGTAACAGTATTTGGAGTTTAAAAACTAACCAGTATGACTGGAGCAAAGGGTCATGGAAAGAGGGGCACCCAAAAAGTTTCCTTCTCATCCTTCTCTTCCCAGTTACTTCTTACTCATCCTCTAAGACAGGCTGAGCTGTTACATTTCTGGGAAGACTTTTGATTCTTTTGACTAGTCAACAATGATCTCTCAGCCTTCCATTTCATCAACCTGCACCCCAACCAACTAGAGGAATGCAAAATTCTATTTACCATCTGATTATGAATTCCTCAAAAGGCAAGAATCTAAAACCTTTTAAAAAATTTAAGTACAGCAAGTAGCATATTGTTCTCCCTACTGTGTTTCAGGAACTAGGCTTTTGCGGTACAGTGGTATAGGAACAGATTATGCACTGGCAACAGTTATTTGAGAAACAGACAACTAAGATAGAATGTGTGTGTACATGTACATATTTTATAGAGAATACTCAGAGAAGATGCTGTCTAAACAGAGTTCTGAAGAAAGCTATCCTGGTAGAAGTCTGGGCAAAGAGTATCTAGAAAAAAATCAGTATTTTCAAGTGTCCTACGGTAGTACTGTACCCAAGGGAGAATAGCAGCTATCTTAAGGTGCTGGAGCACATTGAACAAAAGAAATTAAGAGATGAGGGCAGAGGCAGAAGACACCAAAGTTCTTTAGACTATTTAAATCATGTTGAAGAGTCTGGCTGTAGTTGTAGCAAAGTTGGAAAGACATTAAAGGCATTTGAAGAGAAAAAGAGTATTATGTAAGTTCCTTTTAAGACAGGAACTTCCTCCATCTATGTGGAAAATAGAATATTCAAGGGCAAGGGTGGGAGCAGAAAGACCTGTTACTGTAACAAATTAGATAGGCAATGATTATGTTTATTGACATGTATGATGAATATTTAGTAAATGTTGTCTTGCATTTAAGAGTATATTAATGAATGGCATCCCCACATAGAGCATAGAACTCTCAAATTAAATGAAGCAAGAGTCAAAAAAACTTTCCTAAACTTCAAGGGTTGGTATTACATTAGCATCACACTTGACCAAATAAGTTGGACAGGCATTCCCCATCTTAATTTCCCCCTTGTAATATGTACAATTGTATGTTGGTTAGCATGTAACAACCTAACCAGCACATGCCTCTGACACATCAACCTCTTTATTGGTTCATTGGACTTTTAGAACAGGCAGGGAGGGCAGCATTTCTCTTTTCTCTCTCTCTCCTCTCTCTTTCTCTCTCTATTTCTGTCTCCACTTTAGAACCACACTCAGCATTGTTCAGTAATTACTCCTGGTTCTACACACAGGTGAACTCAGGGGACCATATGGGAATGGAATAGAACCTGGAACCCCAGGAATGGAACCTGGGTTGACCACATGAAAGGCAAACCCCCTAACTACTGTACTACCTCTCCAGCCCTGAATATAACTATTATTCACAAGACTGGACTAGTGATGAGATCATGCAGAATGGTTTGGCATAGTCACATACATCCTTTAAAGCAGAATTCTCTGACTGTTCCAGGAGAGAAAAATAAGTTTCAGGGAAAGTAAGTGGCTTCCCTGCCTTAATGATGAGTAAAATCAACATGGCACATGGAAGAATGCAAAGAAATGGGACCTTCAGTCCTACAACCTCAAAGACCCAAATTCTGTTGAGAATACAGATGGACTTGTGGTGTTTTCTCTAGATCTTTCAGATAACTCATTCTGTCTCACATATGAGCAAAAATAAAGAAAAACCAGTTGTACCTCTTGTAGGCTTAAAATCTGGTTTCTAAAACTGCTAGTTTATAAAGGGATTGGGGCTTTAAACAGCAATGGATGATTTACTCATTGCACATATATTCTCACCCACTTGACATTCAACTTTGAGCAACTTCAGAACCAGAACCTAGAATTCTGCTATTATAATTAAAGGTCTACTTGGTACATAGGACCTATTAATAGGTATTGGCCAAAGGGGCAGGAGGATTTGCATGGATGCAGGATGGAGGAAGAAGCAGGAGGAGATCTCTGAGGGACAAGGTACAATGCAGGGTTGAATAGGAATCCAATGTAAATGGTTATGGTAGGCCACACATGTTGGCTAGGGCATGAATAAAGATGATCTCTCTGGAAGTCTGACTGCATGTGACTTTTCTACTTGCTACTATCCTGAACTTGTAGACCAGGGGTCTCAAACTCGCGGCCTGCAGGCCATTTGCAGCCCTCCGTACAAGGTTTTATGGCCCGTGGCCGGCCTTCAAATATCGCAGTATTCGCGATTATTCGCTTACCGAATAATCGCAATAAAAATCGCATTAATATGAAAAAATCGCATTAAACATTCGCATACCCCAAGCAGTTCTGTTCGGGGTATGCAAATGTTTAATGTGATTTTTTTTCTTACTAATGCGATTTTTTATTGCAAATATTCGGTAAGCGAAATCCCTTATGCAGCCCTGCCTCACCCCGACTTTGCCTCCTGCGGCCCCCAGGTAAATTGAGTTTGAGACCCCTGTTGTAGACCCACCAGCTAAAGGGGATTGGAGCCACGTGTTCCTGGGCTGGAGGAGAAAGGCCTCCATCATCATCAACCACCATCCAAGCCCATCCAAAGGGCTCCGATGCAACAGGGAGGAAGGGAAGAAGGAAGGATACCTTTCACTGGCACTCTGCCAAATCCGGATACATTAGCAGTTTTTGGACCCCTCTCTCCTTTCATGACATCAAACTCCACAGTCTCCCTATCTCTAGTGCTAAACAGAAACTTCTTTTATGGTTTCTCTTAATAGCTATCCAGTGAACGAAGACATTTTCTTTGGTTTCATTTCTATTAATAAATTCATAACTTTCTGGATATTGAATCATTTGGCAATGCCCCGGACTTGGATTGCCAGCTGGCTTGTCCCTCTGATTCCTGGCTTAGGGCACAGGAGTATCTGGTCAAGCAGTTTTCAGACTCGGTGTCTGTAGATACAATAGCAAGCTTATCATCCTTGGGAGATGGGGGTCTCTTCTGTTTAGTGCCGATACTTAGTGAACAATAAATAAACATCCATGTGAAGGCCTTTAGATAGAGAACTTGTCACCACTGAAAGACACCCTTTCCTTCTTGAGTCATGTGCCACGGACTAGCTTTGGCATCTGGTTGTGTTAGAGAACTTATTTAAGTTCCCTTGAGGAGAGGGTGACACTAACGGTGTATGGTGAAATATTAAGAAATAAAAGACCACACAATGCATGTGGAAGAAGAGTGTCCTGAGTTTCATGTGAAGGATAAGGGGCACAAATGAAGGATCAGTCAGTCACATATTTTTTTCTGTGGCATGAAAAGAATGCTCTCCTATGTTAAATTACATGGTTTTCTTTTTCTTTCTTTTCTTTTCTTTTCTTTTCTTTCTTTCTTCTTTTTTTCTTTCTTTTTCTTTTTTCTTTTTAATTTTTTGGATCACTCCCAGCAGCCCTCAGGAGTTACTCCTGACTCTATGCTCAGAAATTGCTCCTGGCAGGCTTGAGGGACCACATGGGATGCCGGGATTTGAACCACCGTCCTTCTGCATGCAAGGCAAACCCTGCTTCCATGCTATTTTTCAGGTCCTGAGAAGATAAATTTTAACATTTTAAAGCAGTTCCTGTCCAGCTAGTCCTGGATATCAGTACTGATTAGGGGAATTTGCAAGGATCCGGTTTTTCATATTTTCTGAGAGAACAGATTTTGTTTTAGAGGCTAATACAGATAACAAACTTCCTAAATTGAGACTAAGAAATAGTTTTAGGCATAAAAAACTTATCTGAAAGAGATGCAATACTACCTGGTGATGGTTTTCTCAATAGCCCAATGCTATTTCCTGGACAAAACTTTGGATGTAAGTTCTGAGGCAAGAATTAGTTAGCAAATGTTCAAAGTCTTTGGAGATGTCTAAAGGGCAGAAATTCCTTTCTGTTTAAAACTGCAAGGGCATATAGAAGGCAAAGAGAAATAAAGTTGTTTTGGGGTATATTTTGGTGCTGAGTTTTCCAGGGAAATAGAAATTAATCAAGGATTTATTTGCCTGTAAAAATCCTTAAGTTTGGAAGTAAATGGTTCAACTATATACACACTTAATACAGCAGAAAGGCTGTATTTAGGCCAAATAAATGCTTGTGATTAAGCATGAGAAATATCACCTTTCACTATCAAAAATCTTGGTCAGCCATCCACAGAGAAGGAAAATTCTGGGCCTCCTGATGGGATTCCTTAGATTGTGATGGTGATAGTCATGTGCATGGGAGAATCTCTAGGGAGCCTGGCACATAGAGTCCAGAGCGAGAAATGCAGGTAGGTGGACCAGAGTCATATGAATCTGTTTAAATAGGGGTCATATGCACTGATGTTCCAGTGAAAGGCGCGGCACATCAGATCAGCTGGTCAGGGCTGTCATGGTGATCATCCACCAGAGGGTCAAGTTTTGGGGTCTTCTTGGGTCTCTGGGTTGCTGTCCAGGCATCACTTGTAAAAACACCCTACACAATGTATTTCCAACCCCAAGTGAATGTGTCTGAAGCAGGGTTGTGCATGAAACCAGGCTGAGCATGAAACACAGGTATTCTGGCAATCTTCTACCTCATATCAAGGGCTAGCTAGCTATTGCCAGAACTGATGTTTTTGTTGAGCACAGAGACGACCCCCAAAACCAAGTTGTAAACAGATACTTAAGAAGGAACCAGGGGGGCTGGAGAGATAGCATGAAGGTAAGTCGTTTGCATTGCATGCAGAAGGACGGTTGTTTGAATCCAGGCATCCCATATGGTCCTCTGAGCTCGCCAGGAGCGATTAATTTGTTTTGGGTGAAACAAAGTTGCAAAAAAAGGATAGAAAGAAACTAGGGATTATTTTGTTTTGGGTAAAATAAGGCGTAATCTACCATATGGATATATGGGCTTGAAGCATATTTATGTACGTCTTATCTTATTTGGCCAGTTGTTGCATATAACTGAATACCAGGTTTTGCTGTCTCTCCCTTTTTCTCTGTCTTTCCTTCTTTTCCTTTACCTGTTCATTTCAGACACTGTTGCTATGGTAAATAATAGTATCCCTATTATATATGTAAGATATATTGAAGTAGCTTTTGTTCTGAAAAGATAGGTAGCATGAAACTCTGGTAAACAACCTCTTATATCCAAGGTCAAATCTGATATAAAGGAAAACAACTTTGCAGAGTATCTGGCTCCTAGGAAGAGACAATAAGAGGAAGTAAAGGACAGCTTTCTAACACTCTGATTCTGCTTGCTTGCTGAGCTATGCTGTGTGTATTTTATTAAAATTATCACAATGAATGCAGGAAATCAACATATTGATCAAACCAGCCTTCATCAAGGTATCATAGGATTCCAGGAGTCACAGTGAAAAGTGGTATTCTCAATAACCTTGTAATAAATGATGGCTGTAAAAGACCGAGTTAGAGTGACTTGCCAAATACAAACTGAAAAGAGGAAATAAGAATACCTATGTCAGAATTCCTGTTTGACTCTTCATCTTTTTCTGAGTTCTAATTGCACAGCTATATTTTGTTGAGTCATACATTTCTTTGCTTGGATACCAACAACGGAGAATATATTATTTGCAAAGGTAATATTATGGCACTTGTTCTGTTTTTTCAATCTGCCTCTGATAGCTATTGCCCCATTCACTGTACCTAATAAATATTTAAAAATATATAATTTTACTGGATATTTAATACATCCTTCTTTCCTCCCTTCCTTTCTCCATCTCTTCCATACCCCCTCCCTCACTTCCTTCCACTATTTTTTCCTTTCCCTATATTATTTTAGATTCTGTAACTATGGTCAACATTATTAAAGATACGTTTGAAATACCTTTATCTTGAAAAATCAGTTAAAAATTCTGGTGAGGGGCTGAAGCATAGTAAAGTGGGTAAAGCTTTTTGCCTTGCAAGCAGCCAACCTGGCATCCCATATGGTCCCTTGAGCCCGTCAGGAGTGATTTCTGAATGCAGAGCTAGGAATAATCCCTGAAAACTGCTGAATGTGGCAAAAAATAAAATAAAACCCACTGGTGAGAAGCTGTTCATACCCTAGGTCCAAATTATATATTTAATATATAGTATATAATATATGTGTGTGTGTTAAATATATGTATTTATAGACATTCAAAATGTAAGTACTAGGAACAGAGCAATAGTATAGTGAATGAGGTGCTTGCCTTTGGCTTTGATTCCAGGTACCCATATGATCTCCTGAACATGCTAAGTGTAATGCCTGAGTACACAGTAAGGAATAATCCCTGAGTACTACCAGGTGTAGACTAAAATACAAACAAGAAAAAATAAAAGAAAGAAAGAAAAATACCATTATTGAAGCTTCAGGGGAAAAGAATTGCTTTTCTGCCACTTATATAACCTACTTATCTGACAAATTTTTCCAACTAGTAGTTTGTGCTTATTATTTGCCATTGCATTTTAGCTATTAATATTTGGAAATTGTCAACATGTATTTACCTAAGAAATACCATTTCCTAGTGTTTATTATGTGCCTGCCTTCTCAGCTTTATAAATATAACTATTTTAAATATTATAAATATTTTATGTCCTGTTTTCCCCTCCTACTAGTGTGGAAATCAGGGGGGGGCACCTTGTACTAGGGATAAAAGTCAAGTGTTCATTTTAGTTTCTTTAATTTTTACAAAAATGTTGTTTTGCATGTGGCCATTATACATACATACACATAAAAGTATATATACATAGCCTTTGTTAGTGTACATGTATAGCTCTACTTATTTATATGTACATATGTACATGTTACTCAAACTCAATTATTCTGGTGCTATATTTTGATATGGATTTTTAATTTCTACACTAAAAATAAACTGTGGTCAATATCACAAAGCAGAAAAGGGTTATATGTAGTCAGTAGCCTGATCTGTTTTCTCTTTTCGGAAAACAAAAATGTGATTAAAATAGTGTGAGCACAGAGATGGTCTTATTTTGATGCCATTCTTATTCAGTGAGCTTTTCATAATGATGATTGTAATCACATATGTCTTCATGGGCTATCTAATGTTGAGACTCCTGCCTCAATTCATGGGCCAGTGGTACAGGGAAGTCCACTGTTTCACCCACACTTTGTGTACCCAGACAAGCAGGAAACTGTCACTGTACTCCTGCTTAAACGGAATCACCATGCCTCAGCCTCCCAGCCATCACAGCTTCATCAGACAGTGTGTCTCTTTTGACAAGTAGAATCATATGTTTATATATAAATTACATATATAAATTACATTTAGGGGAAACTAATTGTTTTAAATTTGTTCAAAATGCATCATCCCCAGAATTATTTGCATAGTGTAGCTCTGGTGAAATTGGCTTTTGGTTTTAAACAGCAGGATTCATCCCTCAGAAACAATGACACTCGTCCTCTACTGCATACTAGTTAAGGGGATAGTTTTAATCCCATTTTCCTGGAGAATCTGACGAAGTTGATACTAGTTGAGAGAGAGAGCACTCTGGACAGGAACTGGTTTCCGAAAGGAGATAAGGTGGTAAACGCATGATAACCCTTCAGTAACAATGTTTAAAAGGAAAAAGAAAATAAAATGCAATGTTTAATAGGAAGCACAGGAAAAGAGAGAAGAAAACAAGCAGGCAGTGGGGGAGAGCAAGAGGAAGGACAGGAGGAAAAGTGGGGACATTGGTAGCAGGAAATGTGCACTGGGGAAGGGCATTGTGCATTGTACGAATGAAAATCATGAACAAATTTATAAATTTGTATCTCATGGTAATTCAATTACATAATTAAAAAATAAATAAAAGAATTTAAAAGTTTTAAAAAGGAAAGAAAAGAAAATGTCTATGGTAGAGGCAGGCAGAGGGAAGAGAAAGTGGGTGGAGGAGAAACCGGGGACATTGGTGGTGTAAAATGAGCACTGATGAAAGGTGGGGGTGATGGACATTGTATGACTGAAAAATTATAAACAACTCTGTAACTATATCTCATGGCAATTCTATATCATTTCGTTTAAACCATCTATCTACCACATTCAGTAAGGTCTTACTATAATTATTTGAACCATGAATCATAAAGTCTTAACTTAAAGGAAATCCTGCCTTAGGGAATGTAAGATTAAAAAGACCCCACTTTATTACCTGAGTAGCAGTCAGATACATTTTAGCTGACAGAGTATAAGATACATTTACAATAATGTAAAGAAATTCTGGTCGGAGCTATAGCACAGCAGTAAGGCGTTTGCCTTGCACGTGGCCAGAACAGGATGAACCCAGATTCAAATCCTGGCATCGCATATGGTCCCCCGAGCCTGCCAGAAGCGACTTCTGAGTGCAGAGTTAGGAATAACTCCTGGTCGCCACTGCCAGGTGTGATCCCAAAACCAAAAAAAAGGGGGGGGGTCATTAGCTATTACCTGTATAAGGTGATTACAACTATATAAAATAATATAAAATTAAAACCACAGGGTCCCGGGAGATAGCATGGAGGTAAGGCGTTTGCCTTTCATGCAAAAGGTCATCGGTTCGAATCCCGGTGCCCCATATGGTCCCCCGTGCCTGCCAGGAGCAATTCCTGAGCATGGAGTCAGGAGTAACCCCTGAGCACTGCCGGGTGTGACCCCCCCAAAAAAATTAAAACCACATAAAATTATTAGAGGAACTAGGGAGATTAATACAGGAATTTAGACCCTTGCTTTACATGCAGCCAACCCAGTTTCATCCTTCACACTGAATATGGCGTCCCGAGTATCATCAGAAGTGGTCTCTGAGCACCAAGCCAGAAGTAAGCTCTAAGTACCACAGGTATGATCATTCCTTACCCCCCCCACAAATAAATGACCAGGAAAGAAGAAATCTGAAATATTTAATGAGGATAAGTGGTAGATAAATGAGTTTAATATTACGCACCGTAATATTTGCTGTCTTCCAAGTTGTAACACTGGTGCAAATATAAATGCTCACATAATATTGTGAGAGTTAAATATCCCCGGGAATCAAGGCACCAGTTTCTCACAAATGTACATCAGGTGAAAGAAGGATATTATCTGATCCTTTCTAATGGATAATTTAATGATTTTATTTTATTTCATTATTTGCCTACTGAGGGCTTTGATGTTTTTGTGCATTTAAATCCATTCTTCACAGTGCTCAGTAATTGTTCTGAAAATAGCTGTTACAAAAGACAGTTTGAAATTGCTATAACCCTTTAAAATGGGCTCTGTGAGGTTGCACAAGATATGAGATGCACAGAGATGAGAGGATGAGAAAACACTGTTTATTTGCATTTATATGCACAGATTGACATCATCTCCTTGAAAAATTCCACTGCTGCTCCTAAGAATGATTCCTTTTCTTAGGCACAGGGTTGCTTGCAGAGGGTAAAGAAACCAATGCTTCTCCTGACTAGAGAGAGGGCCCTTCCTCTGCAGCCTTAGGAGCCCATTAGAAAGGACTTGTCAATCTACTACAAATACTGAGAAAGGAGCACAGTCTATCTGAGAAGGCAAGGAAACTGAGTGACCCTTGTCCCAGGTTATGAATGCATGCTTATTGTAGTCTGGGAATAGCAGAGACCCAGAACTGGGAGAAGAGATTAGAGAATAAAGAAGTTACTCAAGGTCCCTGTGTAGTTTTGAGTGATGAAAAATGTGTTTTCCCAGGTGGCAGGAAGCCTGTGTTTATAATGTATCTAGTATTATTAGAAAAATACAGATAGACAGTGGTTACTTTTATTTTTTTTCTTAGACACATTTGGAACATAACTAAAAAATCATATTTATCTCAAATTCAAATGGTAAATGCTTATAGAATTTTTCCTTTGTCTTTCCTTCCATCCTTCCTTCCCTCCCTCCTTTCCTTCACTTCTTTGCTTCCTCCTTCCTTCCCTTTCTTTCATTCTTTTCTTTCTTCTTTCTTTTTACCCTCTTTTCTTTCTACCTTCCTTTCTTTCCTTTTCTTTCTTTTCCTCCTTCCTTCTTTCCTTCCTTTCTTCCTCCTTTCTTTTTTCCTTTCTTTCTCTTCTTTCTTTCCTTCATTCCTTTCCTTCCTTTCTTCCTTCTTTCTTTTCTTTCTTTTACTCTTTCTTTTTTCTTTCTTCCTTCCTTTCTTCTTTCCTTCCTTTCTCTTTCTTTATTCTTTTCTTTTTTCTTCCTTCCTTTCTTCCTTCCTTCCTCTCCTTTTTTCTTTCTTTCTTTCCTTCTTTCTTTTCTTTCTTTCTTCCACAGCCAGAAGTATTCAAGAATTAGTCCTGGCTGTGCACTGAGGAATCCCTCCTAAAGGTGTTCATAGGAGCATATGAGATGGCAAAGATTAAACCTAGATTGGTCATGCTCAATTGTAAAAGAGCTGAACAATGGGGTAGACATTGCCATTCTGACTTTTAACACATGTACCTGTATCATTGTCTGGTGGCCCTGCTTGCTGCCGAGCAGTATTACTTTGATTTTTAGGAGTATGAGAGAATAGAGATTCTATGATGAAAAGATGACTCATATGATGAAGGCCATATACTCTGCAATTAGATGTTTTCATTGTCATAAGGAGGTTTCTCTGATAGAAATGTTATTTCTAGTAAACAAAAATCTCAATTCTGGGTAATACTCTAATTTTTATTCTTTCAGGTAAAAGAATAGTAACACCTTTTTATAATCCTTTCGGGGTTTGATTTCCATTCAGAAGAATATTGATTCCAAAGTAATATATTTTGTAAAGTTTGTCCTATGCCTTTTGGATATGAGTGGATATGGAAGGCTATCCCTTGTAGTACATAGTTTTGTTTGTGTTTGACTTCATAACTTAAAAAATAACTTAATAATAAAGAATAACCATGCTCTTTATTCCTTGAGTTATCAATATAAACTCAATGGTAAAGTTAAAGAATAGAATTTCCTTATACAAACTTTCATTAAAAGTTAATGAAAAGAGAGGGAGAAGGAGGAGGGGTCATAAAGAAAGGTTAATGAAAAGAGTGACCTTTCAAAGAGAAAATGCCATTTCTCCCCTTTTTATATCACTCTACCCTCTGAGAACTTTTTATTAAATATGTTGTATTTGATTAATATACATATGCATAGTCGCATATTAAATTTGACACTACATGTTAATGCCAACTTTGGGTTAAATTATTCTTTACATTAAATATATTGCTTCTATTATTGTGTTCTGTTCTTGAATAGCAGAATCCCAAGCCCTGTAGCTTTACCTCATCCCAAATGAATGACAATAGATATTAATCTCATTGTAGGATGAATTTTATTTTAATTATATTGTGGCCATGCATGCTACATACTACTCATGTTCCATTCTCCTGTAACTACAATTGTAGACCTGCCAGATGCTGAGGTATCTATCTACTTTTTGAAGACATCTGGACCACAACTTTTCTCAAATAGGGAAGCACAGGGGAAAAAAACCTGACAACAAGTTAAGCTCTCATCATATGCTAGACACTCCTATTATTTTTTTCTGTAGACTGTAGAGATTCCTCCTATCAAGTCTTGCCAATAATCAGACCAGCAGTTCAGTGTGAAAGTCTGGCAGTGTGGTATTCTAAGTACAGCAATAATTGAGAGACCATGTGATACTAGGATCAAACTTCAGTTGGCAGCATGCTAGGTATGTGTCTAACATACATAACATAGCATAACATAACATAACAAACATAACATAACATAACATAACATTCATAACCTCTTCTGTGCCTTCCCTTAAATCTTTGCTTTATCATGAAGCAAATTGTCTTTAATTGTTCTTTGAGGTGAGTGATAAGATGATTTCTCTTCACACTGGAGCAACTGAGTACTGTAAGAGGTTTTAAAATGTTTGAACCTGAGCTTGTCTTTCTGTGTTTCAATGTATCAGAGGTCACTGATGTCAATGGTATCAACCATAACCTACTTTCTAGCTAGAGAGCACCCTGGTCTGAGGCAATAAGCAAACAACAGGAATTAACATGCCTTGAACTTCTGTCAAGGTGAAATTGAGTGTGTGGTTCTCCAGAGGTTATATAGTGTGTTCTCAGTCTTAGATTTTGGGAAGTATATGTTGATCTGTCTGAATTTACTATCCAATCTACCTCCTCTTCTATATTACTAGTTTGCTTTGAATGAAAAGCCTTTTTGCTGTGCAGATAACTGTTTGGAGTCAATATTATCATTTTTCATTTCTTTCAGAACTAAAGCCCCTTCGATTGTTATTGATCCATCACTGATTAGAGATGTTATTAGAGTTAATGAAGGGCATTCCTTTCTCAAGGTCAGAGTTTCTTGCTTATTCTTTGTTTGATGGCATGATTCTTTGGTCTAGCTGTTATATTTTAGGACAGAACCAGAGGAATTTGGGAGATGATTCCAAATTTTGGACATATGTGCCAACTCTCATAGTGCACTCCTGATGATGTCTCTAGCAGGAAAATTTTTTCTAATCATTTTTTTTAATTTGCTGTTTCCAGATTTGCCTTGCATGCAGCCAAGTTAGGACGGATGGTGGTTCGAATCCTGGCATCTCATATGGTCCTCAAGCCTGCCAGGAGCGATTTCTGTGCACAGAGCCAGGAGTAACACCTGAATGCTGCCGGGTGTGACCCAAAAAAAAAAAAAAAAACATGGTAAATTTATTATGCTCTTATCCCGTTCTCCTTCAGAAAACTTTGCTGAATGTTCAGCTTCTACTTTTGGCTCCTGAGTGACCTTGGTAAGTCCTCTAATCTAGTCTCATGTTTCCTCACCTGTAAAATGAGAAAATTGCTGCTTTTTTTTATTTGCTGCTTAAAGTTTAATTACGATGTAATCATTTCTTTAAAATGGAAAGATAAAAAGTGCCCAATGAGTGATAGAATGGCATCTCCTCTGACCTGTCATGCACAGGAGTTCAAAACTTCATTAGCTGCTCATTGCCCTTTTCATGGAGTCAAGGTTGTGGCATTCTGACAGTCTTACAAAGCATCCTGCTGGTTGTTCTAGCCTCATCCTTTGTTCAGACCTTAAGAACATTTGAACTTTTGTGAGACACCACTCACCTAGACTCCTGGCTTTTGTACTTTGTTTCATCTGGTCAGAATCTACTGCCTAACTTGTCTGATCTATTCTTAGGCACTCTGGATTAGTTTGGAGGTCACTTTTCTGCTAGGTTCTTTTCTGACTGCCTTTATCAGAGGCACTACATATATTGTAGTATATTCACAGCTGCTTTCGTTTTATCCCTTCATTTAAATATAGATTACACTGATATTTTTATATCTCTGCACCTAGCATCGTGCTCTGCTTATATATGTTTGGTGCCCATGAATATGATTAAATAAAAAAACAAGGGAAAGAAAGTAAATTGGGGAAGTTATTGCTAATTTTTCTCATGATAGAAAAAAGGTAAGAGCTCCAATAAGTGCTACAACAATGTATGTATTTTACAAACTTACAATTTTAGGAAATGTCTATTTCTTTTCCCCATTTTTAATGGGGTGAGATTTTTATTTTTGCTGAAAAAAAGTTTCATTTTCTTTTCTTCTTGTCTCTCATTCTATGGAAAGAATTACAAATGGCCAGAAAAAAATGCTCCACCGTGGGAAAATGTTTTATTTTTCATTCGTTCACTTCTAGGTGAAGAGCAAATGGAATAAAATTATAATAAACTCCTGAGAGAAAATATTGTCCAGCCTTTTGCTTTTTGTCCAGAGGAGTTACCGAGTAAATATTTGCCAGCCAGGTTCCTTTGATTCTTTTTTCAGGATCAGCATTTGCAGATCACATTGGAGTCATTTTTCATCTTACTATTTGACTTCCTTTCTTTCAGTGAGCCTATTTGCTAATGTGAAGTGGAAAGCATGGGAAGTCAGGCAGAATTCACCTTTTTCAGCCCCTTTTCCAGGTTCTGATCATGATTCCTGCCTGAGTGGCCCTCTGTCACTGCCTTTTGCTGGCTCACTGCAAAATAAGGTCCAGCCTATGAACAAAAGGTACAATAAGCCCAACAGAAATATGCAAAGACATATTTTAACACAAATATATTGGAAAATGAGATGCAGATTCTACCCACCATAGCATAGCAACTTAGAAGACTGTTGAAAAACATGGAGAAAAACCCAGTCCAGCTCCTAAAGCTTTGATGTGCCACCGTAACTAATGCACAGTGGGGTATTGTACCCTGGTTTGAATTTAAGTCGTCCTGCTAAATTTAAGCAAGCATCATTTACAGGGGAATTTAACAATAACTACATCAAAGGGAAGTTTTCAAGTAGCAGCAAACATCTGTTGCAAGCATAGTGACAAGCACATGGTCCTAATGGCACACAGCCCTCAGTAAGGAAGTACAGATGTCAATAGCAAGAAAGAATTTTGTTTGTAAGAGGCTTTCAGCGTGAACTTGGCTTTGACTCTTATTAAATGAGAAAAGCAATAACTATTGATAACTTTTTGCCTCTACCCAGTAGGGCCAAATTTGATCCTCATACCTCCTTTCTTCCTTACTGATAAAGTAAGTCTTGGCCTATCTCAGAGTAGCACCATCAGCATGGCGTCAGTGCAAATGTTCATGGTAGGACAATGCAAACTTTAAATAAAACACAGAACGAGGTGTTTAGACCTGAGTTCCAATTTGCATTGTGGTCTTGGGTAAATCAGGACCGTATATTAGTTTTCATCTGTTAAAAAAAAAAAGGCAGTAGATTTCAACAGTTGTCAAGGTTCTTTCTAGTCCTAACACCTGATGTTTCTCTAATATGCATGACTCTACGCTGGAGAATTATTAACATATGTGAACCAGTGTGAACCTGGTTCACATCCTCTTAATAGGGTATCTATTCATTGAAAATTAATAGAAATCTAAAACTTAACTGGAACATTTAGTCATTTCATATATATTGTCAAAAAAGGTTTATTAAGCCCCATAGTAGAGCTTGGCTAGTCATTTTTTATTGTATGTCTTTAAAACATCAGGAAACACTTAATTTATGTTTCCTTATATGGTGTAGTCTCTGGGAGAATTAATCTACATCAGAAGCAAATAGTATAGAAAGTTGGGTCATTCTTACTAGCAACATTTTGACTTTCTAATCACGCACAAGACACATTTGAAAAACAGAGAAATGAATAAATTGTGAAAATAACTAGTCCCATCCATTTTCAGCTATTATACAGAGATTTGGTGTTAGGTATTAGGTTCACCAGAGACCAACCCAAGGGCTTGTCCATCTTGTTCTCTCTTGTGGATTGGTTTATAGCTACAATTTCAATCTCTGGAAGTTGTTGGTGGAAAGAATATACAACCCCAGATACTTTTGGAATCCATGTCACTGAATAAATGCATTTCCCATTCTCTTATTCTGAAACAAATGGAAAAATATTTAAAATCTCAACTCTATTCTGATTCCATAAGAATTCTTCAATGGTTTCAGCAATGCCATGTAACAAAGATTGGAGTCTTTTTCACTCTCCCCCTACAAATTCCAACTCCCAGTCTATAATGTTACATAGGGAAACGCTAAATACACTATCTACATGTAGAAATGCTCATGAATAAACTAAAGGTGACAATGGGGCTTAAAAGCGACTCCAAGGTCTATGTTTTCTTTGCTGCTGTGGCTTCATCACAAAGAGAAACTGTTCAAAGAACACCTGGCTTGTGCCTTCTTCTGAACTTTGTTTTTATTTAGTGAATCATTCAGGAATTAAAGATGGATTTTCTTTCCACCAACCACTTCCATAGATTGAAATTGTAGCTATACACCAGTCCACAAGAAAGAACAAGATGGACAAGCCCTTGGGTTGGTCTCTGGCAAACCTAATACCTAACACCCTATATATGCATGATTTCAAAAATGACATCACCAGTGTTTCAGATTCTGGTCTCATTGTGAGAACCACTTCTATTGTTGGAAGAATACAACTCAACCTTTGCCAAAACCTCACAATAAGTAATTTTTTCTTTCTTCACAGACACAACAGGGTAACCATGACCTCATAGCTACATGTTCTGGGGAAAGAGAGCCGGAATGTTCCCTTTGCCTCTCAATCTGTGACATATCCTTACTTACCCTTTTTCCAGTTGACAAAGATGGATGAATCAGCTTCAAGGAACCTAAGTAATAATTTACCAAAAGGAACAAGAAGATTGATACAAGATAGATTCAAATTAATACAATTAACATGAGCTAATTTGCATTAAACCACACTGGTGGATATCTGAATCAAGATGTGTCAATGTGCTTTCAAGTAGCATATTTTAAGTAAAAGTCTTCCCAGAGTATGAATTATGAATTCATACTTATGAATTATGAACTTATGAATGAGAATGAAATATGAATTATGAACTTATGAATTAGAAAGTCACCATTTTCTCAAGAAAGGAAAACAAATATTCTGGAGCATGAGATACCTTACTTGGCTGTGACCCAAAACTAAACTAATGAACAAAACTATGCTAAGTTATTCGATGTTCCGTGTAGTTTTGTTTTACTGTGTTTCTGGGTTCACACTAATTGTGATGCTAGAAGAACAGATGTGGGCAATGCTAAGGATAGAATAAATGTAAAGCTTATGTTCTATATTTGGTGCCCTCTGCTATTTTTACTACAGCAAAACATAATCAAGCTGAGGTTAAGAATTGGTGAGAAGTGACTGGAGAGAGATAATAGAGTGGGTAAATGTGCCTTGCAATTCAGCTAATCCTGGTTTGATCTCTGGCATTCCATATATTCCTCCCAAATATCCCCAGGAATGATTTCCTGGGAGAAGAGCCAGGGTAATTACTGAGAATTATCAGCTGTGGGCACCCCCCCCCCAAAATAAAACAGGGGCCAGAGAGATAGCATGGAGGTAGAGCTTTTGCCTTGCATGCAGAAGGATGATGGTTTGAATCCTGGCATCCCATATGGTCCCCGAGCCTGCTGGGGGCGATTTCTGAGTGTAGAGCCAGGAGTAGCCTCTGAATGCTGCCGGGTGTGACCCAAAAGCAAACAAACAAAAAGAGTTGTTGTAAAATATAAAAAATAAAAACTACAATATTGCTTGGGATTTTCCCTTAAATATTGAAAGCTAGGATTATCCTTTTGCTGAAGATCCTCGACTTCTTAAGCTTACAAAATTTGTGCTTGCAATGGTCTTGCATGCTATCAGCTGACCCCATGTCCCCTTTCTTTCCTTTCTTTGGACATGAGGGCATTGAACATGTTCTGTACCATGGTGCAAACTTCACTTTGTATGAGACTCTGAGAAATATCCATTGAAGTCTGAAATCACTTCTCTTTGTCCTCTGGTTTCTTTTCTTAAATTTACTGACTAGTTTGGAGAAATCACTGGGATTGAGTAAAAAGCTATCTTTAGCTTGTTTTTGACTAGTAAAACCCGACTTCTCAAATTGAGTTGAGATCTGTCTATAGAGCCCAAGTATCTTTCCACTATACACCAAAGCTTTTACTCCAGCCCTTAAATCAAAGCTGATCCTGGACTGTCTTAGAACTACTTATTTTAAATTCTCCTTATGATGATTCAGCCGTGCTCCTAGCACATAAATTGAGATGTCAGATATAGGGGACTTGCGTGGAAAAATAAAAGTACAAATCCTGATTTCAGACAGGTCACACACTCTACAAGAATGTATGTCTGATGGAGATAGAGAATATGTATAACAATAATTATTTTCTAAAACTCTATTGATTGAATTCTAACCTATATTCATATCAATCTGTGTATATCCTATTTTTGTTAAAAATCTGAAATAGATTTTAACAATATTTAAAGAAAAACGTATAATAGCAATTACTTTTACTTACTTGTAATAAAGTGTTGTCACAGACTATGTATAGTAATAGGATTCTTTATGCTAGTAGAAAACTATACACCATTTTGTTACAGAACAAACTCAGAAGTCTCTGGTAAATTTTGCTGGAATGGCATAGTGATCCAGATACTTAGCCAATTTTACACTCTTATAGAAAAAATTTTAAACTCTGTTTTTTTTTGGGGGGGGGGCGTGGGCGGCATCGCTCAGGGGTTATTCCTGACTCTACGGTCAGAAATCGCTCCTCGCAGGCTTGGGGGACCATATGGGATGCTGGGATTTGAAGTACTGTCCTTCTGCATGGAAGGCAAATGCCTTACCTCCATGCTATCTCTCCGGCCCCCCAAAATTTTAAAGTCTTAAAGAAAAATTGAGTGAACATACTATGGTATATGAATATAGTGGTAAATAAAACTTATGTGCTTTCTTTTCCCCAGACTCAGAATTACTCATTCTCAACTATATCTGGACTCTTCTCCAAGTTACCATCTTAGCTTGATTTCAGAATATTCTTAGGCTGAGTATATAGAAACCACAACTCCAGGAAATAAGACAGATATCAGATTTTTGCTTAAACACTGATTGAGACCAAAGTTATTATGTAACTTTCATGAAGTAGAAATGAGAAGAGAAAGAACTGGATTTGGGGCAGGTAATGAGGCAGGAAAGACCACTACTTTTCCAGATAGAATACCAATCATCTTTTACTGATCCTATGGGACTGGGAAAATAAATGTAGCTTAAGGCAATTATTCCAGCATAAAGGAAGAGGGAAGAATTTATCCTTACAATCTCAAGATTTATTGGTTTTACAGATTTAGGCCTTACAAGACAGACATCTTGTAGATTAATCATCAGCTTCTGCCACAGCAGTCAACTGTGGAGGAGACTGGGCAAAAGTGAGATATTCTTAGTCTTGCAGAGCTGTGGTCATGTATTGACTGGTCAGAACAGTGTCCATGGCTTCCCGATAAAGATGGGACCAAGATGTTTGAGGTGCTAGTTAGAGCTGTTTCATTTACATGAATGAAGACAATTGACCACAGTAGTGGCAAACAGCAAAATATAGTGATCAGAAGAGGAACAAGTCAGTTAAGTCAACCCAGGGTGAGGACAAAGAAAGATTTCAAAAGAAGAAGCCCTACAGCAACATGAGCCAGAAACTACATCTGTTGAGGGACTCAAAAGAGTTCCTAAAGCTGGACTAGCATTTTAGCAGATTGTTCTTTTTATTAAACTAAACAGCCATGTAATTTTGTTGTCAGTATTCATTTGTCTTAAGAAAATCATTCTTCATAATGTAGAAACTACTATCAAAATCTACTCAGGACACAATTATTGTGAATTCCAAGTGAAAAAAAAAATCAGAATCAGGTGTGTACACAGTGCTAGGTCACCAGAATGCAAGGGACATAGGAGATACAGGGGATCAAGGAGTTTCAGAGCTGATGGAAACGATGATTTCTGGACAAGGAATTACAATTCAAGAGAAGTAGGTGCTAACCAGAGTTGAAATGGGGAAAGGATTGGATTAGGAGAAGAAAAATTGGAGGGCATAAAGTCTATGGAGAGCAAAAGAAATCGAAAAAAGACATTGCTACAAAATCCTTTCTGGAAAGAATAGCCAAATGGAAGAACATTATGAAAAAATCATCTATCTCCTTCATTACTCTGGGAACTCTTTCTGTGAGCCTACAAACTTGCCCATTTCCAGACAGCTCATGAAGTCTGAATAAGGGGGCGTATTGATAGTACAGTGGAAGTTTTTTGCTTTGCCAACCCTGGATGAACCCAGGTTCAGTTCAATCCCCGCTTTTCCAATATGGTCCCCTGAGCCTGCCAGGAGACACTTCTGAGTACAGAGCTATGAGTAACCCCTAATTGCTGCCCGGTGTGACCCAATTCTGCCCCCCCACAAAGAAATCTGAATAACAATTTGATACTGGGGTCTGGAGTGATAATACGTGGGTAGGGCATTTGCCTTGCATGCAGCTGACTTGGGTTTGAAACCCAGAAACCCCGAATAGCCCTTGAGCCCTGCATTCAGAATGCAGACCCAGGAGTAAGCTATGAGTACCACTGGGGGTGCCTCACAGAAAAAAATAAATCTCCAAAACTGTGGGGAGAGAGGCCGGAAAAGAAGGAGATTTCTGCAAGTTGGCCTTGAATATAAAAGAAAGGCTGTTTAGAGACTTATGTCCCTGCTATTATGAGCGCAGGAGAAAGTCATCCATGTCAAGCAACCTGTCTAGGCTAATAGTGCCACAAGCATTGTAATCGCTATCTTTACATACTTACTGATTTAATGATGCCATGGGCATTGTAACTGCTATCTTTGCATACCATCCAAATCAGTGATGCCATGTGTACCTCAGGGGTTACTCCTGGCTATGCGTTCAGAGTCACTCCCATATGGGAAACAGGGGGATCCAATCATGGCCCATCCTAGGCTAGCGCAGGCAAGGCAGGCACCTTACCTCCAGTGCCACCGCCCGTCCCCCCATGTGTACCTTGTGACTGTTGTCTCTGCATACCATCTTGTTGCTGTAATGTCTAAACTGTGTTACCCACATTCTGTTTCCTGCCTCAAGTGTATCCTTAAAAGCCTTGTCCTTACCTTCAATAAATGAAGTCCATTGCTCTGACAATGCTTCCCTGTGAGTGGTCTGTGGCTCACAGTCTTCCCTCTCTTTCCTGAGTCTGGCCTTAAGACCATGGGCTGGAAGAGACCCTTATCTACCCTTGCATCTGGCCTGGTGCTAGAACCCTACACAAAAATTATTAAAATATGGTTCACAAACTTCAATACCAACTTCTAAGAAGTAATACAAATTAATAGTGTCAAAGTAGTTCCATAGAAGTTACTTAAGTTGTGTTCCTTTAACAGCACTGCTAAGTATAGCCCCTACCCCAAAGGCAATCTCCAAAATAAAAAAATATGGTTCACAAACTTCAGTATCAAGTCATATGAGGTAATATAGATGCATAATGTCAAATAAATTTCATACAAGCTATTTAAGTTGTGTTACTTTAATTTTTCTGTTTGCATATTGAAGATGTGATTATTATCACTCTCCAGGTGGCATTGCTTTGTGCTTGAAGTAAGACAAATAATAGTATGTACATATGGTGACAGACTTAGTATATGCAAGCTCCATATTTGAAAGAGACTCATGAATAATGAGACTTATATCCCCTGAAAGGATATTCCCCATTCCCACAGGAAGGGAAGTAGCAAGTCATTCTCTATGATTATAGAAACGTGGGTTCAAGAAAACTTTTGAGTCTTCAAGAATAAACTGGAATGTGTAAGAGATATAGAATATCATCTAATATATTTAAAGTACAATAAAATAATTTTTAAAACTACATGTAGTTCAATATGGGTAAGGGCTGGTGAGAAGCAAATTACATTTATTAATACCATATAACACAGAATTCTCTTGTTCACCTTATGCATTAAAAACCCTAATGCAATAATATAATTTTCCATCTTTTTCAATTTCTAAACTATAATATTGGGACCTTCAGTCTTAAAACCTATTTATAGCTGTCGTTTTTAAAAAAATATCACCAGGTATGATCTGGAGCATATCTGCAGCCTCAAAGCACACACAATTGCAAGACACAATCCAAGACACAGTCCAAGCACAATTACACCCAAGACATAAAAGATTGAATAAATAAATGATCAGTCTCTTCAGATTGTAAATATTTTATATACTATCTTTCCATGGCCATTCCACAGAGCCAAGGCTGTCCTCCTGAGTTTAGAACAATACTCCTCTGACAAATAAAATAGGGCTTGTGCGTTCAGTTCAATATAGTTGTGATTCTAGGAAAATGGTCCAGAGAGGTATTTCAATAGGTAGGAGCTAGAGTATTTCCTCCAATTTAGAGAGAAATGCTTTGATGATGTAGAGGTGATAATCTTAGTTGGATAGTCAAAAAAATATTTTTGGCTGAATATAGGAAAAGTGGGGATGGCAAAAAAAAAAATGGGCATTAGCACAACAGTGGAATTTCCAATGCCAGTGGTTAATGAGAATTATATGAAAATTTTGCATATAAAACTCTGTGTGTGACATCATTTATCCTGTTCCATGTTGCTTGGTCAAGAGTGTGACTGCTTAGTCTTGTCCCTCCCCTTCTGCTTACCACCAGAGTACAATGGCCTAATGTTGTTCTTGTGCTAGTTTCTAGCCTCTATATGCATTCCTACTCTGAATTTTTGCTCTGGGCCTTTCTTGAATTCTATCCTAGTGTTTCCTTGTCATCTTGAACTAGCTTTCATCCTGCCATTTGCCATCTGAGAATAAGAACCCTGTTCCTTTCTGCTTCTACTTTACCTCAACCTGCCTTCACTCTGGGTGTACAAACTCTTCCTGATCTTGCAGTCTATCTGGGTGAGGGAAAGTCAGAGAAGGACCAAAGGGTCTAAGGTGCAAGAGAAATAAAGCCTGGTTGGAGAGCTTCCTTTCATTTGATGCCATCTGCCACCTGCTTTCAATGGAATTCAATGAAATTAAGTGTCTAGTACCTGACCCTCCACCCTTCTACTCCTGATGCAATATTTGCAATTTAATTTTTGGCCATGTTTTCTTATTAAAATGATCTCTAGTTAGTGTAGAAAGCACAATTTTCTCTAGCAAAATCATCATTATCATTATTATCTCAGTTTGGAATTGCTCAGTTAATGGGCCAATATGATAGGCTGAACATCTGTAGATGCTTTGTAAAAATAATCATTAAAAACTCATTTTAAAGATCATATCAGGAGAAAATTAACTTATCATGCCATGTTAACTGGCATCTTAGTCTTATCACTAGGAGTCAGCAGTCACATTAGAATATTTAACAAGAGAGTCAAACCAAATCTGAAAAATAGGAATGAGCTCTCTGTGACTGTTAATTCATGCTTCTATCTTACCATTGTCCATAAAAGTGCTAAGCCCTTTGTTTATGGGTCTAGAAATAAAAATGTTATGTATGGTAAGCCCCCACTAAAAACACTCACTCTTAGGGTATGAGATGCAGAAATGTTTCCACCAGTGGAAACTCCAGCAAGCATAATCAGCAGATTGTGTGTTATCCTGAAGGTTCAGAAAACCATTCAGTCCTACAGAATATTTTTCAAGAAATGGTGACTTATACTGCCAAGCTTAGATTGAATAATGACATGGTTACTTGTCCACAAATCCTTTATATTTAAGTTTTTTTTCAACCTTTATTGAATACATTAGCGGACTCCTTGGAAGTTATAGACAGGATTCATTTGTAACAGATAAGATCTTTCTTTGGTAAGTATAATGTGTGATATAAACCTCACTGCAAATAACCTATTGTTTCTGTTGTGCCACTTGTAGGTGATAACTGAACTGGGTCAAGTGTGTTAAGACATATTGAATTAAATTGGTATTTCAACGTGGGTCGATTTTAATTTCATTCCAGAACTGAGATATATATTGATAATAGATTTATAACTTGAACAACAGATGAATAACAATGTGTAGATCAAGCAATCTAAATTTTGTGCACTGTTGCCTTCATTAAAACTCACTTAGGTAGTGAACTAGGAAGTTCCTGTGATCTGCTTTAATCTAGAGTAAGTTCTAAAAAATAAGCCTGCCTTGTCTTTGATCTAGTTGCATATGATTGCAACACACATACAAGGATAAATCTTTAACAACATGCTGTGTATTTTAAAAAAAAAATGCGATGGGTTATGATGTGCTTAACATAGTTTCTTACTTTTAAGGATGATAGTCTCATAATGTTTTAGCTGAATGAACTATAAGGAATAATGATAGAGAGAGGAGGGAAAGAGAGACTGTATTATGAACAACTTACTAAATCATGGTGCTATCATAAATAAACATTTTTAAGTTCAAATTTATAGTAAGAAATAAATTTTTTAAAACCTTTATTCAAAAGCAAAAGATAAAGAAACTCCATGATTAGGGAGGAATTTAGCAAAAGGCTAAATTAATGTATAGGATCTTTGTAGAACCTTTTAAATGGAAATTGAGTCCTTTGTTTTCTTGTCATATATATAAAGAATGTAAGGATTCCCTATTGTTTTCCAGAAATGTCTTGTTAATTTAGAGCCTGTATGTTGCTAAAATAAGACTACCATCTTATTGATGTGTATTTATTTTGCTTAAAAACTTGCAGGTTACTTATCTGATCACCTGCACAGGAAGACAGTTATCTCTGGATCTCTGTGAGTTCTAGGCCTATTGTAAAATTTACTGTCTTGGGAAACAATAAACTTCCTCATCTCAGAGAGACCCTAGGAACTTCCTCAGTCTCTGAGAGACCCTAGGAAGCTGTAGTGATGTTAGAAAAGGGATAGTAAGAGCTGAAAATAAAGTTCCTTTTGGCACCTGGGGGAAATTCGGGTTTCCTCTTTCAGTAAGTCATATGCTCAGAAAGGAAAGATTAAGAGCAGCTAGATCTGGGTCTTGAGCAATAATACAGCTAATAAGACAGTTGTCTGGCATATGGCCAACTCATGTCAAAGTCTGGCATTCCACATGATCAACTGAGCCCACTTGTAGAAGTAATTCCTGAGGGTAAAGCCAGGAGTAAACCCTGAACATTGCCAGGTATGGTCCAAAAAACAATAAGAACAAAACAAAACAAAAAACACTGAGCTGGAGTGAAAGTTCAGTGGCTTGGGCCAACCTTGGTTCAAACCCCATCTTCCCATACGGTTCCTCAAAACTGCCAGGAGTGATTCCTTGAGCTCAGAGCCGAAATAACCCTCTTGTTCTTCCAAAAGAGAGTAACTGGACCTTAATGGACATGGGTTGAAACCATTTAACCTATTGCCCTATTGTATCTCCAGGAAAGACTTAAAGTTTTCTTTAATGCCTTCCAGTGAATTAGGTTAAGGCCCAGCTATCACACTTTTATTTAATAACTGATTAAAGTCCTTATAGCTGTGATATCCTTTCAGGGAAGCACATAGATTGGCTCAAGTACCTGAATCAAGTTATGATGCTACAAAATGCCTTCTGTTTACCTTTTCTACTTATAAGAGAATATGTTTTATATTGCACACACTAGAAAGGGAGTTATGGAAAATCTAATTTGACCTTGCCAAATTGACACACTACAAACACAACAATAAAAGCAAAGTTTTGTTGTTTTATTTTTTTAAAGTGTGAACAAAGATATTTTAGAAGTAACCTAAAGTCAGTGGTGAAGGATCTTGGGCACTTTGATAGTGATGATGGTGCAGTAACTCAGTAGATCATAATAATAAACATTAACACTACTATAATCCAATTACCCAAACTACAATAGAAAAATAAAATTTAAGGAATAAGGTATAGATTGAGCAAAATGAAATATGGAAGCAAGAAAAAAGTACATCCAAGCCAAGACAGGACATAGTATTAGGCAATGGTTTTATCAAAATAATTGAAATCTGAAATAGATGGACATGTGTGTGCTTATGTATTTGTGGCAGATTTTCTTTAGTCTTTAGAGGATCAGGTGTCTCCTCCATCTCTGGCAGAGATGAGGATGGGTGTCATTAAAGGGTGCCAGTGCTATAGTACTGGTCACTGTCAGGAGATAAGCTCCAGTTCAACTGTGTAAGATTCTTACCAATGTGCTACAAGCGGTTGTCACTTTATTCAATAATAACTCTAAAATATATGGTGAAGCATATGAAAAATGTCTACAAATGCTCTGTTGGGTATGGTCTGACCTATCATGCACATATATATATATTTCTCAGAAATATATATATATTTCTCAGAAAACTGCATCACTTTTGATTATGGTACATTTGTCCTGATTTTTCTGCCAAGACAAAGATGAACTATTTTTCGTCTGCTGTTGCTATCAAGGATCACACAACTGACCTGATGTTAAAACTCAAATCCAGAGACTAAAACTGAAGTTTAAGTGCTTCATTGTTAGATCACACCTTAATTTATTTCAATACTAACTTGTCTTCTAGCCTAGTTCTCTTCACCCAATGTTTTGAAGTGTAAAAACCCATCTAGAGTTCATTAACTCCATTTTAGGTACTTTTGTCTATTACTGGACCCTCCTTTGACCTGGGGGTGGACTGAAGGGGAGTAAAAATTGTTGGTTTTCAGTGGACTTACTACCCCAAGTTTGAAAGCCTTTCCTATGTATCTGGCTTGAGTTATTAATTCTTCATGGCTACCCTGCCCCAGACCCATTTTTCCCAGGTTTGGATTATGGCATGTGAGGTCCAACACTTTATAACACACCTTCTTTTCTGTCTTAGTTAAAGGGAAATGGCACTACTACATTCTAGGAGATTAAACACCTTATCAAATCATAGATTCAAACAAAATAGTAAAAAGCAGAGGAGATACGAAGAAAAGATGCACAACTCATTTGACTGGGATAATTCTTTCTCAGCACACACTGAACATATTCTTTTTGATGGGGACAATACAGGTTAGGTCAGGACTTTCTACTTCAGGTACTGTATTCAAATATGTCTCCTGGTGGAACTCAGGAGACCATTTGCAGTGCTGAGAATCAAACCCTGGTCTGCTGCATGCAGTGCAAGCACTTTCGCCACTGTACTATATCTCTAGTCCCACCTTGAGCATTCTCAGTGATAGGCATTACCACTTGGCCACCTCTACATTTTGAAACTCACTTTAATTGTTTATTCTTAGGTCTGGCACCTTTTCTAGAAAGTAACAGCTGCAATGCTGCAAAAAAAGACCACATGAAGGTTAAATATTTGTTAGTTGCTCCTATTTTCAGCTGTGTCAGAATAAACAATGACAGTTTAGCCACATCAGTTGTCTTTTAAGATGTATTTTGAAAGATGTTCACTCTGTGCAAGATGCATATGTCGCTCAACAGCCTGAAGACAGTGACATGAGCCTGTTGAAAAACCAAATTCAGGAGAAAGTGTTAGTGCCTCATCAGTTTCTCTCCTTTTCAGGGGTTGGTTTTGGACTCCACCCAGCTCAGGGTTTAGTTTTGGTTCTGTGTTCAGGGATCACTTCTGGCAGTGCTCAAAATACTTTATGGGGTGTGGGGCCTGGAATCCAGCTTCACAACATGCAGGGAAAATGCCTTTCCCACTGCACTATTACTCTGGTCCCTCCGATCAGTTCTTCTGAGTCACACAGACAGTTTACATTTCTGACACTGTTTAGATAAGGTTCTTAAAACAACATCTTCAGTCATCCATATGCGACAATAATAAAACCTCCTTTTCTGATTCAGGTTTGGGTTGAATAGATTGAATAGGAGTCTTCATTTTTTAATTATACCTTAACATTGTGATTCTATAATGAAGGTTGAGAAGTACTAAGTGTTGTGTATGTAAACATTTCAATGGGATTATTATGCTACTGATCCTACCCTGATCGGTGATTGTGCCCTACCCTATGGTATGACCTGGCATTCTGCTCCCACCATAGGGTGGTACCTGATTCTGCTCCCACCCTCGGGTGGTACATGATTATGATGTATAAAAGAAAGGGTCTGTTTTAAGGCAAGGTTTTATTTGTTTGTTTATTTTTTTTGAGGGCTAATTCTGGGACTTTTGGCTTCAGCCATGTCCACTGAATAAAACTGATATCTTTTGAAGCCTGACTGCCTGTTAGCTTTCTACCCGCTGCATTCACCTCAGAACCACCGGTTGAATGGGGTGACAGAAGTGTGCTCCGAGCTGGAGACCTCATCCTCCACATCTCCATCAGTCAGCTCAATCAAGGACTGAATTGCAACACTAAGAATATAAAGTTAAGAATGATCAAACTGGGCCGGAGAGATAGCATGGAGGTAAGGCATTTGCCTTGCATGCAGAAGTATCCAGTTCGAATCCCGGCATCCTATATGGTTCCCTGAACCTGCCAAGGGCGATTTCTGAGCATAGAGCCAGGAGGAACACCTGAGCACTGCTGGGTATGACCCAAAAACAAACAAAGAAAAAAAGAATGATCAAACATTATACAGTTTTCTTTCATTTTATTTTATTTTATTTATTTATTTTTTGTTTTTGGATCACACCTGGCAGCGCTCAGGGATTGCTCCTAAATAGAAAGGAACATGATGTGCACCTCCATGGAGCAGAGTTTGATGTGAAAATCTCCACTGGGTTAAAACGCTCTCTGCAGAATCACAGATACAAGCTCAATCAGATCCCGTAGCCAGCAAAGGTTGTGAGATCAATTCATTTGTACAAGAAGGCACTCACACATGAACACTGAGTCACCTTTGTGACAGTTTGTTCAAGATGGGGTCATGGGTCAACCAATCTACTCACATCCAAGATATAGTCAAGCCTGCTCAGGGAGCAAGTCTTGGCCTGAGACGAACCCAGTGCCCAACATTGAGGATTATCCCAATCCTGGAGCCCCTGTTCTAGGTTTTGGCACCAGATTAATGGTGGTGAGATAGAAGAATCAGAGTCAGAAACAAATTTGACCAATTGAGGTCTTTTTGCCTCAAATGTCTTCAGGTCTAAACTGCCCTTTTCCTGGTGGGGTTGATTTTTAACCCCAGCAAGCTTTACAGCAGTTGCTCTATCTGACCCCACTTGTACTCCTTACATGGTGTTTTGCAGGACTTTTGTGGGGAGCAGCAGTGGAATACTGTGCAAGACAAACACAGCCCCCAATTATTCTGCACCTACTGAGGGAGAGATAGGCATTTTAGATTTCTTTTTTTTTTTTTATTATTTTTAATTATGAGAACAAAGGTGCAAAGAAAGAGGGCAAGGTAAAGATACAGTGAAAGGACAATCACCCGTAAATAGGATTATCAGAAGTCCCCTTGCTGATATCTTGACTTTGGTTTTTCAGCTGCGCTTTTTGGGTGCGGGTCGAGGGGTGGTCCTGAGGTGGTCTTGGTCAGAGCGACTCCGCAGAAAGAGCAGAAGAAAGGTGGAGCGCCAGGCTGCTGATATTTTTAAAGCTTCTGGGTAACCAATAGCCCGGCTCCTCTGGTCTCACATGGGTCGGATGAGGCCATCTTATCGGGGGAGGTCCCGAGGTGGTCTCGGTCAGAGCGACTCCGCAGAAAGATCAGAAGAAAAGCGGTATTTTAGATTTCTATGAGTTTAACTCCATGGAGTAATTGGTATATATCTATATCACTGTTACTGTTTTTGCATCTATATAGATCCTAATTGCAATTTGAAAAGAGATGTATTAACATATTTTATTTTACAAGAAAAACATGTTCATGGTTAAAATATCTTTATTGATATTTTGAAATATCAAATTGAAAATAGAAAGAAATGAAACTCATCTATACATTTAGAGCCTAGAGATTGTTTTAATTAATATTTATGTACGGGCTGGAGAGAAAGCACAAAGGTAGGCATTTGCCTTGCACACAGCCTATCCAGGATGGATGGTGACTCAAATCCTGGCATGACATGTGGTCCTCTGTACCTGTCAGGAGCGATTTCTGACTGAATAGCCAGGAGTAACCTCTGAGCACCGCCGGATGTTACCCAAAACCAAAAAAATTTTATGTACATAAAAAAGGGGGGGGATTTTATGTACATACTCTTTATGGTTTGGGGTGGGTTGCGGTGGGTTTGGGTCACACCCAGCAGCGCTCAGGGGTTACTCCTGGCTCTATGCTCAGAAATCGCTCCTGGCAGGCTCGGGGGACCATATGGGATGCGCGATTTGAAACCACCATCCTTTTGCATGCAAGGCAAACTCTTTACGTCTTTTGTATGCTTGTTATAGAGCCACACCCAGTGATGCTCAGGGGCTACTCCTGGCTCTGAGCCAACAATCCCTCCTGGAGAGCTCTGAGGACCATATGGGATACTGAGGATCAAACCTGGTTGGCAAGCATCTTACCCACTTTACTATCTCTTTGATCCTAAATATTTACTTTTGATAAATAGGTACATAAAAAAATAAACACAGAAAGATAAATAGATGCATAATAACTGCTATAGAAAGCATACATATGAACATATGGTGCTTGAAACATATGTTCACTTACAAATACTACAAACAGAAAGTAAAATTACTTTTACCTCCAGGAAAATAAGTGACAAAATCATCTATTTTTATTTTGTTTTCTATTATGGGCCACATCATAGAATTTTCAATAGCTACTTTTTGTTCTGTACTGAGATCACTTCTGGCTGTATTTGCGAGACCGTATATGGTATAAGCATTGACCCTGGTTGACTGCAACAAAGCAAGTGTTTTCGTACCTGTACTAATTCTCTAATTTCATTCATTTATTTTTTTTATTATTATTATTTTTTTGTTTTTGTTTTTGGGCCACACCCAGTGACGCTCAGGGGTTACTCCTGGCTATGCGCTCAGAAGTCTCCCCTGGCCTGGCCTGGGGGACAATATGGGGCACGGGGGATCAAACCGTGGTCGTCCAAGGCTAGCGCGGTAAGGCAGGCACCTTACCTTCAGCGCCACCTCCCGGCCCCTTCATTCATTTATTTTTAACCATTAAGTGCCACATCTCAGTGATGACTTTCAATAGGAAACAAAAGTAAAATAGTACCAGATGGCCTTTTAATAGTCTTAGAATAGTGTGTGTATTTGCATTTAAGTGTGCACTTATATTTTTATTGAGTCACCTATAGCACAACTAGAAACAGAGTCTAAAAGCAGTGGAAAACAAGACTACAATAGTTTCTAGTTTTATAATTGTGGATATTTAATCAACAGCATCCTTATTAACTTTTAATGTAGAGAGGACAATACTTTTAATGTAAAGAGAGGGGTTTCTAAGAATATATAATAACTTAAAAAGAGATAGCTATAAGTATTCTTTCGGAACCATCTGCCTCTAAATATGTTGAGAAAATTGGTAGCAAGGAAAAATTATTTGTAGATGATAGACAAAGTATTTTGACATACGGCAAGTCTTGTGTGCTAGGTAAAAGGAAATCATTGATAAGGCAGTTTGTTTCGTAGTCTTCCTTGCTTTCTAACAATAAAGTGATACTTTAGAAACTTCAATAATTAAATGCTCTTTTTGTAAGCAATTATATGATAACATATGGACATAGATCCTTGTGATGAATATTTTATATATCTAACCTTATTATAATATCGTGCATGAGTAGATTTTTTTTCATGCAGTTTTAAATCATTATTCTATATCCAAGAAAGCAAACTTCTTCAGGCTGTTGTGTGAGCAGATGGAAATGCTGAGAGAATCTGAAAATCATACATTTGGCAACTATAGTATGCTATTAAATTAACTTATACAATGATGGATACTCACAGTAAATTAGCAAGGTTTTCTTCTGTTGCCAGCATTGCCTTTTTTTGGATACTTCAATTATAAAAGAAGTACAAATAAAATGTAGACTTGCTTTAGGGTATCTTTAAGTATATATTGTTGTTGCAGGCAGAAAGATAGGCAGTGTGTTTTAGGGAAAAGTCTGAAATCTGAACCAGTACAAAGATATGGAGACCTTTGACACTGAGGACCTTTCTTCGGGCCAGGAAGCACTTTGAGATGCAAAATTTTAGGTTAAGTGCTTGGAGGCTTCCTGAGGGGAAAGGCTGCTGAACCTGTGAAAGCAAAGTCTTCTGCAGTGCTACAAAGGAGAGGTGGAGAATACAAAAGAAAAGATTATCAACTGCCCTTTACAACCATGAAAGCAAAATACTGGAAAAAGTTTGGGAGAAATGTATAAAAAATCAACCAGAATAAACAAAGCACAAGCATGTATTGCCTTTGCCCACATGCACATGGTGCCTGAGCACATGCCATTCCTAATTCCAATCTTGAGATGTGTATCTTTATACATTCCTATTTTAACTCTGGGATATCACTGTACTCTGTGGAGAAGCCCATGTTCTCACTTAAGCACTCATCTTACCTTACCTCCCTTTGTTTCCCAATAAACCTGTTTTTACTTCACTCACTGCTTGTCTCCTCAGAATAATTCTTTTCCGAAAGAAAAGAAAAAGTGTGATGGACTTGAAAAGCCCAGGTAAGATCTAAGAATGAATTTCCTTCCATTTGTTCCCTGGTAGGGAACAATTCCTGCTGTTAGGGAATAGTCAGAGTCAAGATGTAACTAAGGTGATTGGAAAAGAGTTTATTCATGCAGACCAAGAATTCAGGTAGCCCTGGGAATTCTTGGCCTGAACAAAGAGTTCACACCATTTTAACACATTTCAAACAAACATTCTTACACAAGCTAAGTTGCATGTGGCTGATGGAGTTTGGAAAAACAGTGTTTATTCAACTCTATTTAACTGTCTTGCCTTAATTCCTGTGCTCTGGTGATTCCATGTTCCCATGCAGCAAATAAGATTAAGTCGCCTTTATCTTTTTTTCTCCTTTTCTTTTGATGATAAATCTTTTTGATGGTAAATCAAAGAGAAATTATTTTTCTCTTTTTGATGCCACTAAATCCTTTGTGAGCTGCTTTTACTCCCAGTTTTTCTCAATTTTCCCTTACATTGTGCTATATAGACGAGTAGACATCTGTCCAGCTTGATGTTTGCGTAAGGGGGGGTTGGCAGAATGTAGATTCTGAGTAGAGGTGCATAGCAGACTTTCATCAGTTTTAAGTCTTCCTGGTATTCTCTGATTGACAGAGATGGGGAGAAGGAAGCTGTAGATTTTCTTGCCAACTATTGTAAGCAGTCCCTTTTTTAACTGTCCTCATTCTACATTTTAAAACATTCCTGTAATTCCCTAAAACCATAGAATTCAACCTCAGAGTTTAGACTTATAAAGAGACTAAGATAATAGCCAATGCCTAAATTAATAGTCCAAACCCAATAACTCAGTCCAGCCAGACCACTCAGTAAGATCCTGACACTTTTTGTAACATTCTGTATCAGTCCCCAAATTGTCACCCACATGCTATGACAGCACCACACTGAGCAGTGGAAAATTGAAGAAAAAAAAAAGAAAAAAAGCATGAAGGAAAAACTTCCTCTTCCCAAGTGGACAACACTGACTGGTCCACCAGAGCTTTACTCCAGTTGATACAACAGACACACCCGTGTCTTTATGGCTCAACATCCCAGTGATTGTGAGTCTAGTTATTGGCCTGAGAATTCTCATATCTGACCCTGTGGGATTGGGAAGGAGAGTGACACTGAATCTGTTGTATCTGGCATTGTAATCTTACATATATATGCTTCTATACATATATATCCATTTAGCTAGTAAACTGGACAGATTCTTTGAGAAGATGTCTGAGTCTGGCAAGAGAAAGGTTACCTGGGATTCTGTCTTAGTGGGAACAAACACTTTATATACACACACACACACACACATATATATATACATATATATTATACACATATATACATAAATGGATTGTTATCCTGCCCATCCTTCTGGGAACTGTTCAAGGTAGGCAGAGCTGGAATGGACACTGCTTCTCAAAAAAGTACTTTTTGCAAATAGAAGATCTGAGAGCAGTTTACTAAATTGTGATCAGGCAACAGAATCAATTTGATTCCCTAGATGCAGAAGTCCTGCAGAATAAAAGAGGATTAGGATCTCACTGCAGAGAAAGGGAAAATTTGTGCCATGTTATAGGAGGAGTATTGTTTCTAAGCAAAGCAATCAAAACTTGTACATAACAAGTGAGTTGATCTTGCTCCGAGGAAAGATTGGCAAATATATGGAAAACATGGGCACTGTGCATTACTCCATTCTTAGCACTGGTATTGGCACTGATCTTCCTGCTCCTGGTGTGTGGTGAATGGGTTAATAAGTTTTATTAAAACCAGTTGGAAGTTGTAATTAGTAGTACAGAGAGAATACACCCACTACCAACCAAATCAGGAGGTATAGAGCTAAATGGGAAAAGTGAAAAATCAGTAAAAGACTACCCTGTGGTCAATGTAGAGGAGGGATGTGAGGAAAATTGAGATAAACTGGAGAATAGAAAACAGGAGTGAAAAATAAAAAAGAGCTGGCAAGGATTTATGAGCACCAAAGAGAGAAAAGCAAGGTGGTAAAGATTTACAATCATAAGAAGAGGTGAAGCAAAGTAGAGAAGATTTGGGGGTAGGAATTCCCACAAGAAAGAAATGAGCTTAAGCTTATTGGCTAAGCACAGTAACAAAGGTCAAAGAAGATCAACCATCCCATTCCTTACAAACACAATAGTATTCTTACTTCACAGAGAGTCCAACATGATGCAGTTTGGGATATACCTATATAAACCAACTTGGAACAAAAAAGATCACATATGTACTCCATGGGTCCATGAACATGGTGCCTATATGCATATGTTACAAACACCTTCCTCTTGAGATGTGGTCTTTTCTACTTTCATGCTGGATTGTGAACTAAGTCTCTCAATACCTTTGGGAAAAGGAAATCTATGTTCTCTCTTGAAAGCTGCACTCCCTTCCTTTCTTCCTGCTTCCCCTTCCTCAGTATCTTTGAATAAAACCTGTTTTTCTCCACTACTTCTCTATTTCTGGAATTATATTTATGAGAAATGGAAGACTTGAAGGCCTGAGTAAAATCTAGGACTGACTCTCTGTAAAGAGCAATTCCTCACTCCAGAAGTGGTTTCCTGAAAAATTGGGTGGCAGAGATCAACCAACTTACATGCCAGGCAGACCAAATGAACCTCAGGTAAGGCTTGATGGCCACCTAGTGGGACTGGTAGTCCTAGATTCCAGTCATTCCCAGGTGGCATATGTGGAAAAAGAGGAAAAGCAGTAGATTCTATCCTCAGGCTGCTTCCTCTCTCTTCCCCACTTCACAAAAAGTCACCTCAGGACCTCAATTAGCATCAGGGAGATACAGGTGATTTGTGCATGCAGGTACTATGTTCATAGCCCAGGGAGCATATGTACACAGACTTTCCCAATGGCCTGGCAGAAAGATCTGCAGTAAACATGCCAGCATGAAAATGTACATCTCAAATGGGGAGATGCAGGCAACATGTGCTAGGAACCATGTGCTCAGCAACACACATGTGCATTTCCTTTTTTCCAAGTTGACTTTTATAGGGTTTACCAAACCTTCCTCATGTGGGGCTTTATACCTAAGTAAGAATCCTGTTGTTTGTGTAGGTGCCAGTGGAAGGGTTGGGAATAGTAGATGTTTTCTTTGATATTCCTTTTCTGACCTTTGTTCTTACTATACTTCCCTTGTTAGAGGGCCCAGCCTTTTCTGGGCCTCCCACTGCAGAGTCAAGTGAGACTTTTTATCAATGACAAAGTAACTCCTCCAAATCCTGTCTCAGTTTTATTGCATTCCAAGAATTTTTAAAATTTTATTACTTCTCAAGAATTCATTGCCTTGCAGGGAAGACCCTTTCTTCCCTACCTGTCTGCTTAACTGATATGCAATAGTAGTTTAAATTTTTTAATGTTTTAACCATTGTGCCTTTAATAAATTGTTTTTTAAATGACATTTTACAAGTATGTCTTAAGAATAAGCATTTTGTTGGCTTGTTTATTACTTTGTTTAAGCACCATGCTTACAGAAATGTTTGTAGTGGGTTTCAGTCATCAAATGTATACTACCTATCACCAGTGTTAACTTTCCTAGCACCAATGTCCCCCCTTCCCCCCCTACTAGTTTCTGGAACAGGCATTCAACTACTTTCTCTCACTATCATTGCCATGGTAATTGTCAGTGCAGTTAGCTCTCTAACTGCACTCACCACTCTGTGATAAGCTTTATACCATGGGCTGGTCCTTCTAGCCCTCATCTTTATTGTTTCTGGATTAGTATTATACTGTCTTTTTTGTTTATTTGTTTTGTTTTTGTTTTAGGTCACACCCAGCGGCACTCAGGGGTTACTCCTGGCTCTATGCTCAGAAATCGCTCTTGGCAGGCTCCGGGGACCATATGGGATGCTGGTATTCGAACCACTGTCCTTCTGCATGCAAAACAAATGCCTTACCTCCATGCTATCTCTCTGACCCTATCATACTGTCTTTTATATTTCTTATATACCACAGATGAATTCTTGTCCTCTCCTTCTGATTTATTTCACTCAGCATAATACTCTCCATATTCATCCATTTATAAGCAAATGCTATGATTAAATTTTTCCTAATGGCTACATAGTATTCCATTGCATAGATATACCATTGCTTCTTTAGTCATTCATCTAAACAACCTAGGTTGTTTCTAGATCTGGCTATTGTAAATAGTGCTACAATGAACAAAGGAGTGCATAACACATTTTTGTATTGTGTTTTTGCATTCCTAGGGTGTATCCCTAGGAGTGGTATTCTGAGTTATATGGGAACTCAATTGGCAGTTTTTTGAAGAATATCTATGTTGTCTTCCTTATAGGCTAGACTAGATAGATTCCCAACAGCAGTAGATAACAGTTCCTTTCTCCCCACATCCATACTGGCATTGGTTGTTCTTGTTTTCTGTGATGTGTGCCAGTCTGTGTTGTGAGATGATATCTCATTGTTGTTTTGATTTGCATCTCCCTGATGATTAATTATGTGGAACATTTTTAAAAACTTTTATTTAAACATCATGGTTACAAGATTGTTCATACTGTAGTTTTTCCCACAGATAAAATGTTTAATAATTGAGTTATAGTCATACAATGTATAACAACCTTCACCAGTGTGCAATTTCTGCCACCAATGTCATTCTTCCTTTCACTCTCACTGATTATTTTTCACCACACCCACTCTCATCTGTCTCCTTCTGGGGCAGGCATTTTTCTTCACTCTGTCTCTCATTCTCTTCTCCTTCTTTTTTTTTGGGGGGGGGTCACACCCAGTGACGCTCAGGGGCTACTCCTGGTTCTGCACTCAGCAATTGTTCCTGGCTTGGGGAACCATAGGGGATGCCAGGGATTAAATTCAGGTCTGTCCTGGGTCTTGTGCAAGGCAAATGCCCGTCTGCTGTGCCATCACTTCTACCCCTCTCTCTTCTTTTTTGACTCTGTGGTTTTCACTACTGTAAATAAAGGAGAGGCATGCATGTCTCTTTTATAGTAAACCATTCTCTAC
Source organism: Crocidura indochinensis (assembly GCA_004027635.1). Classification (NCBI taxonomy): domain Eukaryota; kingdom Metazoa; phylum Chordata; class Mammalia; order Eulipotyphla; family Soricidae; genus Crocidura; species Crocidura indochinensis. Next base: position 10,912 of record PVKC010000903.1, on the reverse strand, counting down.
TGCAATTCCTAATTTGTGGCAAGCTTCCTACCATGTACTGGTCTTCCTAATCTTCATCTGTATTGTCTCTGGATATCATCCCCACATATTTATTTTCCTTATATCTCTCTGACTCATTTCAGCATAATAATCTCCATATATATCCATGATAAGCAAATTTCAAGACTTCTTTTCTTAATGGCTGCAAGAAATTCCATTTTTGGAAGTGTACCACAATTTCTTTAGATGTGGAGCATTTTTCATGTGTCTTTTGACCATCTGAATTTATTTTTTGAGGAAATTTCTTTTCATTCCCCCCCTTTTGTTTTGTTTTGTTTTTGGGTCACACCAGGGGTTACTCCTGGCTCTGCTCAGAAGTCGCTTCTGGCAGGTTCGGGGGACCATATGGGATTTCGAGATTCGAACCACTGTCCTTCCACATGCAAGGCAAATACTCTACCTCCATGCTATCTCCTTGGCCCCTTTTTCTCCCATTTTTGATGGAGTTATATTTTTTCCTGTTAATTTCTGTCAGTAACTTGTATATCTTTTTTTTTTTGTAACTTGTATATCTTAGAATATTCTCCCTTATAAGATGGGTATAGGATGAATAGTTTCTCCCATTCCTTGAATGACTTCTCCGTTTAGTGTAGTTCCATTTGTTTATATTTTCTCCCATTTGCTTGGACAATGGTGTTTCCTCCTTGAAAATGCTGTTAGTCTCAATGTCATGGAGTGTTTTGTCTACATTTTCTTCTATATATCTTATACTTTTAAGTCTGATATCAAGGTCTTTAGTTCATTTTGATTTGACCTTCATACATGGTATTAAAAAGAGTTCTGAATTCACTTTTTGCATGCGTATGACCAATTGTCCCAACATCACTGTTGAAGAGGAATTCCTTGCTCCACTTTATGGTTCTTGCCCTTTTATCACAAATTAATTGATTGTATGTCTGTGGGTCATTATTTGAATACTCAAGTCTATTCTATTGTTTTGAGGGCCTGTTTTAATTCTATTATTATGCTTTTTTAATTACTATTACTTTACAGTACAATTTAAACTTGGAGGAAGTGATGTAGTCACCTTCTTTTTCCTCAGTGTTGCTGTAGCTATTAGTGGGCTGTTCTTCCAAATGAATTTCAGGAGTGTTTGATCTACTTCTTTGAAGAATGTCATGGATATTCTTAGAGGAGTTGCATTATATCTGTACAATACTTTGGGGAATATTGCCATTTTAATTATGTTAATTTTCCCAGTCCATGAACAGGATATATGTTTATTTTTCCTTGTGTCCTCTTTTATTTCTTGAAACAGTGCTTTTTAGCTTTCTTTATATAGGTCCTTTACTTCTTTAGTTAAGTTGACTCCAAGTTATTTGAGTTTCTGTGATTTTATTGTGTATGGTATTGTTATTTTAATGTTTATTTCTTCTCTATCATTATTTGTTTGTAAGAAGACCATTGACTTTTGCACATTAATTTTGTAGCCTGCCACTCTGAGATGCAAATATATTGTTTCTAAAAGGTACTGAACAACCAATTTAGAGACAAAATTCAAAGAGGAAATCAAAAGATTCATGAACACAAAATAGAAAAAGACACAAATTATCAGAATTTGTGGGACTTATCAAGAGCAGTACTAAGAGAAAAATTTACAGCTTTGCAAGCACTCATCAGGAAGAAAGAAGGGGCCTACATAAATAATTTAATGGCACAGCTTATAAAATTGGAAAGAGATAAACAAAATAAATCAAACATAGGCAGACAGAAGGAAATAATAAAGCTTAGAGCAGAAATTAATAAATTGGAAATCCAAAATACAATCTGAAAGGTCAATGAAAGCAAGAATTGATGCTTTGAAAAAATAAGCAGTTCAATAAACCATTAGTGGTTTGAGTTTTTTTTTAAATACATGCAACAGAGGCCAGAGTGAAATTACAGGAGGTAGAGCATTTGCCTTGCAAAGGGGCTGACCTAGGGCTGATTGAGGTTTAAATCAGTACCCTATATAGTCCCCTGAGCACTGCCTGGAGTAATATCTGAATGCAGAACCAGAAGTCTGGGATATTGTTTTTTGTGTGTGCATATGTGTCGTGTGTCTATATGTTTCTGTGTTTGTGTGTCTGTGTACTGACCAAATTAATGCAACAATAATAGCAGCAGAAAAAAAGTGTGGACAATGCATGAGGAATGGGAAAATATTAGGTTAAGAGAGACATTTTTGGATTTATTGTTTTTATTTTTATTATTTTGGAGTCATACTTGGTTGTATTCAGGCCACACTTGGTGGACCTCAGTGGACCTACCCGCTACATTATATGAACCCATAGGGGAAGGTTTTGTCCTTCTCAACCTGTGTCTCTGTGGGTAAACATAGATGCAACCAATATGGTTATGCCTACAGTGCTAATTATTCTAATCCTCTGCCTAAATGCTCTGGCTGGTCAAATGTCTGTCCAGGATCAATTATGAACCTTGAGAAGTCATTAGGAACCAGTAATCCTTGGATCCCATCAGATTACTCATACCCTCATTGAACAGAACCTGGAGCCTTTTTCTAGGCTTTGGTGATATCAATACACTCTATAGCCACAATAGCTGCAGCTTAGTTTTCAGGTGAGTTCAGCTGAGGCTACCAAGGAGACAGGCACAGAGAGTGGCTGAATCAACACAGGCTGAAAGGGAGCTGTACAGTGAGGGAGGGAGGAGAGGAAAGGAAAAGTTCAGGTCATTGTGCAGACACCCTGTGAGAGTCTTAGCAGCTCTTAAAACCAGTTTCTAATCAACATATGCCTCATTCATGGAGGACTGAACATATTCAGGGTACCACAGATGGGTAATTCTCACCAAAGTGATTTTGCAGCTCCTGTAACTAAATCTCTAGATTCCCCAGTAGTATTCAGTTTCCTGAGCAGTATTCCATTTCCTTACAGGTCTGGAATGTCCATGTGGAAAATGTGCAACCCATGCAAATGTTATATAGGCTGAATCTGACATCTCAGAGCAGTTTGACTACAGTGACACATTTTTCAGCTTGATGTAAAAGACAAGAAACCGATATCCATTTTTGAAATGGTGACTCAGAGAGCTTGATAAATATTTTTCTCATTGTGCAGTCAAATGTCCTCATGATGAATTGGTATCCACTGGAAACCTAAGAAAGTAAATATTTTTATGTAAGATTATTCTCCAGTCCTTTCATCAACAATAATCAGGAACCTTTCCCCTTGTCTCCTGTTATCTATTGTCAGCCCTATTCATTGTGAACACATACAATGTCTCTGAGATTGATGGATTCTGTGAGGTTGAATTAAGCATAGTTCAATTACTCTATCAAATATTTAGTAAATATACGTAGAAAGAAAGGAGAGGGATAAGAACTCACAAGAACTTAAAAATGAATAATATGTAGTAAGCAATCAAATCTAGTTTTTAGTAATTTCTTATCTTCTACTGGTTCTATGATCTTTAAGTGCTCTCGGAGTGTGTTTGGATTAAGATTCAAAGAACTGTTGTGTCATAGATGAAACATGAGTTTCACTAAGAAAAGTAGCATGACTTCAGACAAATCAATGAAAGTTCCAGTATGCCATATATGGTATTTGCTATATAATGTGAATTAAAGCCATAAAAATAGTTATTGTTCTTCTGTTTGTTATTGCTTTGGGTCAATACAGTGTTGTTCAGGGATTACACCTAACTCTGTGCTCAGGGATTACTCCTGGTGGTGTTGAAGGTTGATGACATGCAAGGCAAACTTCCAGTCCACTCTGCTATTGCTCTGGTCCAAGAATATAGTTGCATTCATCTTGAGATGTAAAAGGTAGTGAGTTTTTTGTTTGTTTATTTGTTTGTTTTGTATCTCTATAATGATCTTTTCTATGGTGATCAGAGACTGAAGGAACAGCATTCTGAATGATACTTAGCTTGATAATGTAGATCTGATATAATGCCTGAATAGACAATAAAGAGCTTTGAAGGTGCTTGGTGACCAGAACTACAGCCAGCATTGCAAAATGATGAGGTGAATGTCAGGGCTTAAATCTCCACTTTGAATGGTTTCCCAACTATCTATACTTTTTAGGTTTTGGGGGACCATACCTAATAATGAGTCCTGCACACTATACTATCACTTTGGCCTTATGCACAATGAATAAAGAAAAAATATATAGTTTACCTCTGTTTTTTTTTTCCATTTTACCATCTTCATGCTCAAAACATCTCTCCCAGGGTTTTCTGAACATTTTCATTTCCATTTCAACTTGTAGACTTGCATTCTCCCATGTGTTGCTCCTTTCCATTTTGGTTTCCTTCAGTGAGTGCATCTGTACTGTTGCATGTGTCTGGCTGATTATGGATTCTCCTTTATTTTGGTCTACTGGGGTGTGATCTAAACCTGAGCCATGAGACTGTTGTCTTAGGAATTTAAGATTTGAGAAGGGTAGCCACATTTGTTCATTTGTTACATGGCTACAGGAAAAAATTCAAGGACTTCAAATACCTGGTTTAAAAATATAATTCTTGGGGCCCGGGAGATAGCATGGAGGTAAGGCGTTTGCCTTTCATGCAAAAGGTCATTGGTTCGAATCCCGGTGCCCCATATGGTCCCCCGTGCCTGTCAGAAGCAATTTCTGAGCATGGAGCCTGGAGTAACCCCTGAGCACTGCCGGGTGTGACCCCAAAACCAAAAATAATAATAATAATAATAATAATAATAATAATAATAATAATAATTCTCTCTAGTTTCACTTGTTTTACTGGGGTGTGATCCTATTGTATTACTCATTTTCATCCATGCTAAGAAGACTGACTTTATCATGGTTACATTGGTTAAAGTCATAGATTTGGGATTCTAACTCATGCATGAATTCCTTAATTGATACCATGCATGATTTTAGAAAGTGAGTTATATTTTTGAAGTATTAGTTTAACCTTCTGTACCTGGTCCAAAATTGATATTTCCCCCCAAATTATTAAGGAAATAAAATTATAACATAATGAAGTATTTTAGAGTGTGCTTAGCATGACTCTTAAAAATGTTTAGTTGTTTTCATCTTATTATAAATGAGGGACCAGTTAAGAAGTGGAAACTGAATGGAAAGATGCCCTGCACCATAAAAAACACCTTGGGAAAAGAAAAAAGAGTATGTATAGAGCCTGTAGTGGTTCTTCTGGCAGTGTGCTTCAAGGGAGGAGAAACCCAAAACTTCCCCAATACTTACTATGCCTCTGGAAAAAAAAAAAAGAAGCAAAGACCTTTTTATGTAGTTGCTGGTTGGGATTTTTAGACCTTTCTTTTTCTTTATCATTGTTCTTGGGGTTTTTTGTTTTTGTTTTTTTTGATCTTTTTTGTAGTTGCTGGCTTTGGTTTTATGTTTGTTTATTGTTTGTGCTTTTATTTGCATTTTCTTGTTATTGCTTTGTTGTATTTTGTGTTATTGCTTTTTTTTCCCTCCCTCTTCTAAATTGATATTTATAACACCTAGAAGGACTCCTCCTAGTTTTTTTTTTATTTCTTATTTTCCTTTTTCTTTTTCTATATCTCCAACAGAACCACATTGCTTGAATCATCTTGTTCAGCCTCATAAATTGAGGAGAAAGAAATGAATGGTACCAGGTTCAGACACTCACATGAACATTTAGTGGAAATAAAAAACGATCAGACCTGAACATCAAACCCAAAATCGGGGCCAGAAAGATAGCATGAAGGTATTACATTTGCCTTGCATGCTGAAGAACGATGGTTTGAATCCGGGCATCCCATATGGTCCCAAGAGCCTTCCAGGAATGATTTCTTTTTTTTAAATTAATATCTTTATTTAAACACCTTGATTACAAACATGATTATAGTTGGGTTTCAGTCTTGTAAAGAACACTCCCTTTCACCAGTGCAACATTCCCATCACCAATGTCCCAAATCTCCCTCCTCCTCACCCTACCCTGCCTGTACTCTAGCAAGGCTTTCTACTTCCCTCAATTATTCTCATTGTTAGGATAGTTCTCAATGTAGTTATTTCTTTAACTACACTCATCACTCTTTGTGGTGAGGTTCATGAAGTGAGCTGGAACTTCCAGCCCTCCTCTCTTTTGTCTCTGAAAATTATTGCAAGAATGTCTTTCATTTTTCTTAAAACACATGTATGAGTGAAACTATTCTGTGTCTTTCTCTCTCCCGCTGACTTACTTCACTCGGCATAATAGATTCCATGTACATTCATGTATAGGAAAATTTCATGAGTTCATCTCTCCTGATGGCTTCATAATATTCCTTTGTGCATAAGTGCCACAGTTTCTTAAGCCATTCATCTGTTGAAGGGCATCTTGGTTGTTTCCATAGTCTGGCTATGGTAAATAGTGCTGCAATGAATTTAGATGTAAGGAAGGGATTTTTGTATTGTATTTTTGTGTTCCTAGAATATATCCCTAGGAGTAGTATAGCTGGATCATATGGGAGCTCAATTTCCAGTTTTTGGAGGAATCTTCATAGCGCTTTCCATAAAGGTTAGATTAGACAGTATTCCCACCAGCAGTGGATAAGAGTTCCTTCCTCTCCACATCCCTGCCAGCACTGCTTGTTCTCATTCTTTGTATGTGTGCCAATCTCTGTGGTGTAAGGTGGTACCTCATAGTTGTTTTGATTTGCATCTCCCTGATGATTAGTGATGTGGAGCATTTTTTCATGTGCCTTTTGGCCATTTGTATTTCTTCTTTGTCAAAGTGTCTGTCCATTTCTTCTCCTAATTTTTTGATGGGATTAGATTTTTTTTCTTGTAAAGTTCTGTCAGTGTCTTGTATATTTTGGATATTAGCCCCTTGTCTGATGGGTATTGTGTGAATAGTTTCTCCCACTCAGTGGGTGGCTCTTGTATCATAGGCACTATTTCCTTTGAGGTGCAGAAGCTTCTCAGCTTAATATATTCTCATCTGTTAATCTCTATTTTCACTTGTTTGGGGAGTGTAGTTTCCTCTTTGAAGATGCCTTTAGTCTCAATGTCATGGAGTGTTTTACCTATGTGTTGTTCTATATACCTTGATAGGGCTTGGTATCTGGTTAGATTCAAGAAATGAGACAATGAGGTAAAAGAGTATGGATCAGTTTTGTGCATCTGGCTTTGGTAAGGATTAAGATTTCATCTTTTATGATGCATCAAATAATTCTTTCTGGTAGCATTTCCGTCCCACTTTTTTTTAGTTTTTTGGTCATAACTGACAATGCTCGGAGACTATTACTAGATTTACACACAGGAATTATTTCTGGTGATGTTTGGGAGAACACTTAAGGTACCAAGGATTGAATGTACTATTTCTTCAATACTGTACTATTTCTTCAGCAACCTTTCCCAGTTTTGATATCTCAAGAGATAAGGTTAATTTCAAATCTAGGTTGTATTTCCAAATAAACCTTAGAGCCTCACATTATTGGTGTTTTAAAAAAAATTTAATGTAACCAACTTTTACCTAGTCACTATATAAACAGCATCAAATATAATTGAGAACATGGGATAATTAGTTAATATGTAAAATGGCAAATCACTATTTATAGGAATCTTCTTAGAAAGTTAAACTAATGTCTCCTATAAATCAGTAATAAAAATTAGTAGAGATGAAGCCAAGAAAAGTAAAATATATAATAAATAATGTACCAATATTGATGGCAATATTGTTCTTTTTGTTTGTTTTTTTTTGGTTTTTTTGGTTTTTGGGTAACACCCTGCTGCCCGCAGGGATTATTCCTGGTTCTGCACTCAGAAATAATCCTGGCAGGCTTGGGGGACCATATGGGATGCCAGGATTTGATCTAGGGTCTGTCCTGTGTTGGCCGTGTGCAAGGCAAACATCTTACCGCTGTTCTATCGCTCCAGTAGCAATAGCAATATTTTTACTTAATTTTAGTGGCCACATCTGATAGTACTTAAAACACCCCTAATAGGTTTAAAACTATACCTAAATCACTTTTCAATTTAGCATCAGTTCTTTGGAGCTGTGAATTGTGTTTCAAGTTACAAATACATGGCTTTAAGCAAATGAAAATGTATTAAAGACTTTGAGAACTAATGTTAGTCTTTACCCTTTTAAATAATGCTTTTATCTCATGTATAATTTAATTTGTCTCTTGAATTAAAGTTGTACACCACCATTAACCAGACAACTTTGGACTGTACCACACTACCATCCCAATTTGCCTTCCATATGGGCATCACTTTCGAATTCACACAACCAACACACTTTCTCATAGTGCTCAACTCAAAACACTGGTAACAAATACATTATTTACAAAGTATGTAATCAAGAAACCTGATCCAACTCATTAACAGTATGACATCCCTCTCTTTATCTAGACAGTTTGCTGGCTACAGTCTTTCATATGGGATCTGCCATTTACACTTCCTGATAATAAAACTTAATTGAAATTTCATTCCTGTACAAGCAAGATGCCAGTTTAACAGATGGTCTGTAATTGTTATGTCCACATATTTTATGTTGGATGGTATCACACACAATTTCATACACTGCTATTTATTTAAATGCTGGATTCATTTAAGAAATTTATTTTAGATGAAAAACCTGATTGTTTAATCTGACTGAAAAATCTATCATTAAAATTAATAATTTAAAATGTTTTAAAATATTAAAATTAGTCTTTCTAAAATTAAAGAATAACAAATGTTATTGTGCTCTGTGGAGAATAAGAAAACTTGTGGAAAAATATCAAAGTTTATATGTATAGGGCTAAATTAATATACAAGAAAGCAAGAGTGTAAGTTTATGTATTTTAACAATTTATTTAATTAAATTTTATTATTTCCTTGAACGTTTAAAAATCCTTTTCTCCTTCATCCATGTTTTTGTTGTCATTGTTGTTGCTATTGTAATGATCAATGATCAAGATCACATGTGTGCCTGACTGGCACTCACATTTATTTGTGGTGCTTACCATGGGTGCACAACAGGTTGCATTGTTTACATGCTTAGTTGAAATGTTTGCTATGGTTCCTAGTTGTGGTGCTTGTACATGTTTTGGTTGTAGTTTTTACTGGAGGCTACAGTGGTTTCACACATATTCTTTCAAGGGTTTTGCTTCTTTGCCATTGTGCTTTTATTTCTTTTAGTTAAATGCTCACCAGGAATCACAACCATATTGTTGATGCTCACATATATAACTAACTTGTTTTTCCTTTGTAACGATAGTATTTTCAACCTCCTAATTCTACCTGCTCCCCCAACAATTTGAGTCTCCTACATTTTACTTTTCTCTTACCCATGTTTACAGAGGACATGAAAAAATTGTTCCTCATAAATAAATAGCCTAAAGATTTAAATATTTATTTAATTATCACTTATTTAGCTTAGTGAGAGCCTACATTTTCATGAAACAAGAATTCTAATAATGAAAGAGCAAACTTTGTAAAGAAAGGAAGCTCTGAGATTCTCAGGGAACACAGGGAAATTATTTGAATATATTTTCTACTTCTCACAAGAATGTTCTGTGTACCAGTAAATATTCAGTTTCCTCTTACATTTAACTTGGCATTTACTTCTGAAGAAGGAATGAGACTACTATAGGTTAAAGGAGTAACTCCCTGAAAGAAGTAGGTCTCCTAGGTGGCTCATAAAATGTTGCAGTTTTCCGTTCTTTCAGTTGTGTGCCTGGTATTGACTTGTGTGGAATAGGGGTTAATGGTTTCCAGAGAGTGCTACCAACTTTGTTCTGAAACGACTTCAGTCTTTTTTGGAAAATACTGGAGACTTGAAAAGATTCGGACCAGAAAATTCTGCCGCAAACCTCTGCCTACAGTGACTTTATTATTCCACAAGCAGCACTGAGCCATCATCAAGATGTATCCAAAGTCCACTTGATCCTCACAACACAGTAATTTGTTCCCACCACTCAAGTTCTCAGGCAGCAGTAGTCTCCAGCTAGAAGAAAAAAAAATATTCCTGATATCTGTCTAGGTTCCCAAGTCTATTGTCTAACCTTATAGAAAAGAACTTCAGGAAGATGAGTAGTGAACTAAATTACCTTTATTTAGGAAATAAGGAAGAAAAAAGAGACCATGCAAAATTCTGCAAAGTGCTGCTTAGAGCAGGGCAGGCTTGTACATACAAGGCCTGTGCTCTATCATGGACCATATCACCAGAGCATTACAACTATATTTTTATCTCCTCTCTTCTCCCCTCCCACCCCTTCCCTACCCCTTCCTCTCTTTTCTCCTCTATCCTCGTCCTCTCCTCCTCCTCCTCTTCTCCTCTCTTCTCCCCTGCTCTTCTCTTTCTCTTCTCTTCCCCTCTCCTCCCCTTCATTGCTCTCACTCTCACCCTTCCTCCTTTATTTTCACTCTCACCCTTCACTCTCACCCTTCCTCCTTTATTTTCCTTCACTCTCACCCTTCCTCCTTTATTTTCCTGTTTCTCTTTCTACACCTGGTGATGCTTGGGCTTCCTCCTTGGCTTTGTGCTCAGGGATCATTTCTGATGTTGCTTGGGGCACCATATGAGGTAGAGGAGATCAAACCTGGTTTGCACAGATGCAAGACAAATGCCCGACCCATTGTATTACCTCTACTTAAAAGGTTTTAATATTTTTTCTGCTATCAAGAGGAAACTAACAATCACCGATAATCCTCTTGAATATTTTTGGTCACCACGATTTAAAAACAAAATCACTGAAAATAATAGCAAGATCTTTGTAGAATTTTTCAATTTTCTGTTGGTCAGCTGGAAGAAGGTGAGAGAAGAACTAAATTAAAGGACAAAACAGAGAGCTGGGCTCAGAGCCGCCATGTGCCAGGAGTTCTCCCGGTCTTGTACTGGCATGTGGTGGGCACTGGGTTGGACCTCTGGCCAAAGACCCCACCGGACGCCCCACTAGTCTGGGGGGGCAAACGCCCCCACGCCAGAGGGTCTTCACGGCCGGATCTGGTAAGCTGGG
>PVKC010000902.1:42323-57173 GCA_004027635.1 Crocidura indochinensis | reverse complement strand
AAACCAGAAACAGAGGGAGAAACGCAATCTAGAAGACCCCGGGGAGAGGGTGGAGGATATGGGAGGCAGAATGGGAACGGGGGTGGAGGGAGGACAACTTGGTGATGGGAATTCCCCTGATTCAATGTTTATATGTAACTGGAACATTACTGTGAATGACATGTAAACCACTATGAATAAAATAAAATAAAAAAATAAATAAAAAAAAAAAAAAAAAAAAAAAAAAAAAAAAAAAAAAAAAAAGAAAGATAATATTTTATCCGTAATTTTTTGGTATGCAGTTCTGTTTAGATATTTAAACTATATAAAGAAGTATTCTACAAGTTCACATTTTTATTGCAGTCTATTTAAATTGGATTAGGTAATTTCCAACTTAATATATTTTGATAAAAATACATTCCAAGGTTTAACTTGTACATGTAAGTTTAATAAAATTTATCTTGAAAAAAGTTTCAAGAGCTTTTTTTTGAAAAAGAGGAGAATAGGTTGAAATGTTCAACTCTTAGGAACTAGGTTTACTTTATGCTAATGAAACAATCAGAATATACCTTTATATAGCAATTGTAGTGTGACAATTTAAAAACATAAAAAATGTAATTATTTTCTATTATATTTCTCTTTTTTTTTCTCAATACCTTGTAGCTCTTGTTTTATATAATACTGTGAAACTAAACTTAAATCAAAATGCATAAAAACAGTGGTGAAAAGTTAAAGTCTTTAATTTCAGACACCAAGATTTTGATTACTTGGATTTTTCCCTTACCAGTCCCTTATCCCTGTGCCTTTCCTAAACGATATATTAGTCAACAACCAAAAGTTGAATAGACTTTTCCTTTTCGTTATCTAGCTTTGAAGCCACACCAGCTGTGCTCAGGGCTTACTCCTGGCTCTATTCTCAAAGATCACTCCTGGCAGGGATTAGGGGATCATGGTGCTGGAAACAGAACCCAGACTGACTGAGCACAGGCAAGCAACTTAACCTGCTGATTTATAAATAAAAAGAAAAGAAAGAAAAGAAAACAACCCAAAACCTCAATGCATGATGTTGAATGAATGCATGATGATGTTTTTGTCCTTTCTTGTCCTTTCTTTTCTGTAATTTTTTGGTCTTTTTCTGTCCAATTTTTTGTCTTTGCTTTTTCTTCTAAACATTCTTTTTTTTTTTTTTTTTTTTGGTTTTTGGGCCACACCCGGTGACGCTCAGGGGTTACTCCTGGCTATTCGCTCAGAAGTCGCTCCTGGCAGGCACGGTGGGCCATATGGGGAACCGGGGGATCGAACCAAGGTCCGTCCTAGGTTAGCGCAGGCACCTTACCTTCAGCGCCACCGCCCGGCCCCACTTCTAAACATTCTTGTCCTTTCTTTTCTGTAATTTTTTGGTCTTGTCCTGTCCAATTTTTTTGTCTTTTCTTTTTCTTCTAAACAATAGATATGTATTAAGTTGAAAGCCAATTTTCCCCCTAATTTTTGCTTTTAAACATGAATAGAACAATATTTGATTTATATTTACATACAATCCTTTTCATGTCTTGTTATACTAAAGATTCTATTGTTATAGCTTCAAGGGACCAGACATACTCAGTTATTACCAGATAGAATTGATTTGCTTGCCAACTGATACAACTTCATTGTGAAATGCAAAGCTAGGTACTTAGGGAGTTTGATACCCAAGCACCTTCCCAAGTGCTCCCTTGCAATATTGAGGTCCTCAGATGTATGCTTGTCAGCACCTCATATGCCAAGGGCATGACACAAGCACAGTTTCTAATCTTCCCAAGACCACAACCCTGGTGTGTGTGTGTGTGTGGGGGGGGTGTAAGCACTACAATAATTTGTGCAAGGTCTAGTGAGAACCAGCACTAAATCAAATGTGTTTGCATTTTGACCCTAAACCACTGTGCAGCATCTAAATGATCAACAAAAAGGAGACGGGTAAAATGCAAATATATCATTAAAAATAAAGGCCCAATATGACCCAATATCAACTCCAAAAATATTTTCTAGGTTTGTATAATGAAACAGAAGTAGGCAATGATGATTAAAATCACTCTACAGTTAAAGGAAACTACCAGTTTTGAGATTCAAATATTAAAAGTTCTATAGTAATTCTAAAAAATAGAAAATCAGAAGTGTGACAAGAGGAGAATGGTGAATCTAGTATGGGTCTGTTAACAGTAGGAGAGAGCTGATTTCATTCTAGGGTGCCTCTTTCTAAACCTGGCACTCACCCCAGTAGTTAAGCTGCAGCCTTTACAGAAACTGTAAATTCCTTTACAGAAGCTGCCTAATGCAGTCCAACAGCGCTCTAATCAATTCCCTCCAAGTCTGCCTTTGCAGGTAAGGTCAGGTCAGCTTCCCCACACCAGTTTGTTTTCAATTAGACACTTATTAGGGTCAACACCAATTGTGCTTACAAAGGGTTTTATAGCTAAATGCAAATTAGGTAGTGTCCCCCTCCCCTGAGATCTTGGGAAGAAACACTACCAGGGAACTTCCCCAACCGAGTACTGAAAGGTTCTGGGGTACAAGTTCCCAGAGTGTGGTTTCACATGCATTTACAGAAAATGTCTGTGTGTCTTTGTTGGAGGCAAAGTTATCTGCGGGGTGCACAGACATTTATACACTGACATGCTAAATCCTTTCTTGAAAAGTCCAAATGGAGAGTCTGACCATGTTTTCTCTCCTCTTCACCACCTAGTGCCTACAGCAAAGTATTCCAGGAAAGAGGTTTTATTTCTGACACTGTGGGGTACAATATAGTAAGGAAATTCATTTACCTAGGAACATTAGCTGACGTTGTATAAAGAGAAAGATTTAGGAAAAGCCGTGAAGAGGTGTAGCTATTCGCACAAAGGCTTGGCTGCTAGCCTTGCTTCCTAAATTTCTCAATTGATGGTTGAGAATGAAAATGAAAAATTTTTATTTCAAAGCTTAATAGTAATTATAGTATTGAAACTTTATTTCATTTCTGTGTTTATTACATATTATTTCATCAAATAATTCTTCAAGAGATATTAGCTAGGAGTAATCTTTCATTGTAAGATAAGAGTTGAGGAACAAATCTGGTTAGTTCATATGTAGTTAGTTGATATGTGGTTCATATGTAGAAAAGAACTGGTCAAAAAATAGAACACTTGAACTGACTAAATGTCTGCTCTTGGGCATTCAACAAATCCAGTTCTGGCTTGTTCAATGTGCTTTATTTTCCTCCTGAATGTGTGTTACCATATAAACAGAGTCATTATGATTTGATTGAATGGATATGATGAGAAAAAAATCACATATTTCTTAGCGTGGTTCTTGAGTTATGATAGATGTGTAATAAATACAAACTATTAACAATATCATTATTGCTTCTCGTACACTAAGCTATAATTTGGACAAGAGATACATATGAATCTATAGGCTAGTGGCACTTAGAAATTGATGATATTCTTAAGTATTTATTCACTAAATCTTTAGTAATCCATACCAATGTAAACAAAATATTAGTTTAAAAGAAAAACACAGAAAAACATATATGTTTTAAGGATTCACACAATAAAGTCATTTCTAATACAGCACTAAGATAATTCTGCAAATAAACTCAGTCACATTATTCTATTTCATTCTCTTTCAACAAAAAAAAAGCCAAACTTGGACCATCGTGCCTTATTTTGAGCACTTTACATCAGGAGAGTCTCAATTAATACCTTGACTAGAGAGTTAGGTGGGGAAAATGAAGAAAATTTCATGGAATTTAGAGGATAACAGAAAAATCAGATTTTATTTTTTTAATTAATATATTTATTTAAGCACCATGATTACAAACATGTTTGTAGCTGGGTTTCAGTTATAAAAAAACAAACATCCTCCTTCACCAGTGCAATATTCCCACCACCAATGCCCCCCATTACCCTCCTCCCCCATCCCTGCTTATATTTGAGACAGGCATTCTATTTCTCTCATTCACTGCCATTGTCATGATAGTTGTCAGTGCAGTTATTTTTCTAACTGAACTCACCATTCTTTGTAGCAAGACTCATATGATGGATCTGACCTTCCAGGTCTCATCTCTATTGTCTTTGTGTATTATTACAATAATGTCTTTTATTTTTCTTAAACTCCATAGATGAGTGAGACTATTCTGTGTCTTTCTCTCTCCTCCTGGCTTATTTTACTCAGCCTAGTAGTTTCCATGTCCGTCCATGTATAGGAAAATTTCATGACTTGATTTTTATTGACAGCTGCATGATATTCTATTGTGTATATGTAGCGCAGTTTCTTTAGCTACTCATCTATTGTCGGGGATCTGGGATGTTTCCAGCTTCTGACTACCGTAAATAGTGCTACAGTGAATATAATAGGTGTGCAGAAGGTACTTTTTTATTGTGTTTTCTTATTCCTAGGGCATATTCCTAGGAGTGGTATAGCTGGATCATATGGGAGCTCAATTTACAGTTTTTCTTTTTTTTGGTTTTTGGGCCACATTCGGTGATGCTCAGGGGTTACTCCTGGCTATTCGCTCACAAGTCGCTCCTGGCAGGCACGGGGGACCATATGGGGAACCGGGGGATGGAACCTCGGTCCGTCCGAGGTTAGCTCAGGCAAGGTAGGCACCTTACCTCCAGCATCACCGCCCGGCCCCCCAATTTACAGTTTTTTGAGGAATCTTCATTCTGTTTTTCATAAAGGCTGGTCTGGAGGGCATTCCCACCAACAGTTCTTTTCTCCCCTCATCCCACCAGCACTGATTGTTTGTGTTCTTTATGATTTATGTCAGTCTCTGTGGTGTGAGATGTACCTCGTTATTGTTTTGATTTGCATCTCCCTGATGATTAGTGATGTGGAACAGTTTTTCGTGTGTCTTTTGACCAATTGAATTTCTTCTTTAAGGAATTGTCTGTTCATTTCTTCTCACATTTTTATGGGATAAGATTTTTTTCATGTTCAATTCTGGCAGTACTCTGTATGTCTTAGTCATTAGCCCTTATCTGATGGGTGTTGGGTGAATAGTTTCTCTCATTCTGTGGGTGACTTTTGTGTTCTAGTCACTATTTCCTTTGAGGTCCTGAAGCGTCTCAGCTTAATACAGTCTCAGTGAAATGTGATGACAGAAATGCACAGGGGCTATGACAGAGAGTTTCCTGGAGGAAATGGTAAATGAGCCTCAAGGGAATCAGAGAGGTGATGAGGGTGTACTGAAGAAATGGATGAAGTCAATTTCCCAGTCAAAAGGCATTCTGAACCGTGCAGACAACTTAGGAAAAAGTGAGGGTCTAAGCCAAGTGTCTGAACACAAGCAGGAGAGATGAGTTTGGAGAAGGGAACAGGGGTCAGGTGTTCCAGAATGTGCTCTGTGGTATGCCATGTTTGGCTTCTTGTTCTCATGATGGCTAGGTGGCCACTAAAGGTTAGCTAACAGGGAAGTACCAAGATGAGTCCAGGTTTGGGGAAAAACTCCTTTTGACAGCTCGACACTTCATTATGGGACTGGAGTATCAAAAAGGGTAGAAAGTGGATAAATAGAAGCTTGGTCATTATTTACTGGTTAGATAAAACATTTGAAAGCTAAATTTGTGTAGATCAAAGCAAGGATAATGAACTAGAAATAATATGATTCATAGTGACAAAACTGATGAGGAAAAAAAAATCCAAACTGTGACTATCCATGAAATAACTGAAAATTGTCCAAAGAAAAGAGGTCCTGAGCAGAAAAATATATGTTGTTAAGGAAGCATTTGTTCTGGGCTGCCATCACTGCCTAAAGAAAAGTCTAGGGGCTGGGAAGATGGCGCTAGTGATAAGCCTTGCAAGCGCTAACGTAGGATGGACCACGTCCCATATGGTCCCCCCAAGCCAGGAGCGATTTCTGAGTGCATAGCCAGGAGTAACCCCTTAGCATCAAGTGGGTGTGGCCCAAAAACAAAAACAAAAACAACAACAACAAAAAAAAAAGAAAAGTCTAGTTCTTTGCAGAATCCATTCAAACCCCAGTCAGCTGTTACCCCATGATTTGGTTCTCCAGAGAGTTGGCTCAATCTGTTCTGCCTGGAGGCATTTCTTCAGATAGATGTTTTTACTATCTGCTCCACTGATCTAAGGCAAGAATAACTTTTCCTTATAAGGAACTTTGGACCCAAATCTTTATCTACACAGTCAAAGTCAACTGCATTCTTCAGGTTGGAACAATCAGGTATGACCCAGGGTAGCTTGCAAACTGGTGATTTAATTTTTCATAAAAAGTGTTGGCATATTCTCTCTATCCCAATGCACATTGGATTCAACCTACTCTAAAAGTTATCCATGACACAATAAAATAAAGATGCTGGTGGTTATGTCCACTTAAACACATACAGAGACAGGTCTAATTATAAGAAGAAAGCACTGACATTTTTTTGGTTTTTGTTTTTGGGTCACACCCGGTGATGCTCAGGGGTTACTCCTGACTATTTGCTCAGCAGTCACTCCTGGCAGGCACGGGGGACCATATGGGGAACTGGGGGACGAACCGCGGTCCGTCCTAGGTTAGCGCAGGTACCTTACCTCCAGCGCCACTGCCCGGCCCCCCGAAAGCACTGACATTTACCAAGACACACACACACACACACACACACACACACACATCCCTACACTAGAAATATCACCATATTACCTCTGATCCATCAGATTAGTTTATTTATAGCAGACTAATAACATTAAGAGTCAGCATCTGATTTATCTTTGATATCACTCTTTGAACAATTAAAGATGCTATTTCTGGGAAATATAATATTACCTGGCTTGTTAACATGTGCACTTTTGGAATTTTTTTGAATTTCCATGAAAAGATGGTCCCCAACTTCTCTTGTGAGTAAGAAGTATCTGAGACCAGCAGTATTCTTTACTAAAATGCTAGGTAAAACTGTGGTTTTTCTGATACTTCTAATAATGTGGCAACAGCTAAGCAGCACGTGTCCTGGAAAATTCCCAGGAGAGAAATCTAAGTTGTTCTGAACTGACCCACTGACACTTCCTGCTCAGCTGGTGGTTCCAGTGGTCTTGACCATGGTACAGATCAATACAATCAACAATGAGGTTAATTATTTAATTCCATGGAGATTGGATTCAACTCAGAGCCCATTTTGCCATAGTAAGAGATGATGGCTCAATCAGTTAACAGTGTCATAAAAGTTTTATCACACCTGGCATACAAAACATCATTTTCATCTAATCTTGTTTTCTTTTGTTTAGGTGCCCAACTGGTGATGCTCAGGAGTTATAAAAGTTATTCTTGGCACTACATTCAACAATGACTCCTGGTAGTACTTGAGACACCATATGGGATGCTAGGCATTGAACTGGGCATGGCCACTTAAGTCAATATTCTGCTAGCTACATTTTTTCTCAAGCCCATCTTGTCATTTATTTCTGCATTTTGCAGTGCACAATAGAACAGCATAGTGGCTTGCAATGGTATGTTTCAAGAAGGAAATTGACACACAAGTGCTTATCTAGAGGAAAACAACTCGACCTAAGAGTTTCTTGGTGTAAAACACCCCACATGCCGTATTTCCAACCCTGGTGATGGTTCTGAAGTAGGGTAGCTGTGAATAATTAATAAACCAAGCCAGTCACGAGAGAATCATGGAGTCGATGACTTCTCGCCTAGTGATCTTTCTTTGCAGTCAAGTCAAAACTGAAACCTCTCTTTAGTCTACCAGTACAAATTTAACAGGAAGGGTAAGGGTCAAATGAGATCCAGGTGGACTTATACAAGTCAACAGGTTTGGTGAAAAGAAAGAAGTTGGGGAACACCTTTTGTATTGGGTAAAAACAAGATGCAATCTAACTCTAAATACAATGTTTCACTTGTCAATCTTGCATCTTGCCACAATAAATGCTTGAGATGCACATACAAATGAACCACATTGGAGGGGCTATTATATCTAGGGATATTATTATTGGATTTCTCAAAATATAGCCAGCAAAAAATCACAACCAAACAAAGGAAACTATTGTTGCAGAGATGTGGCAGGCAAGGCTACATAGTCATTGGTAAATGTCAGTCACCCTGAAAATACTTTCTGTTGGTGGAGTGAGCAGATTATTAACTTGTCTCTTGCCTCCCCTCAAACATGCTTGCTCCTGATTGCTGCTCATTTCACTCCAACTTCTTTTCATTATTATCATCACTAACAATACTGAACACCAACAGGGAACAACTCTACCACGTCATGTATGACAGAAAAGCCCGAGTGAGATGTGCCTCGCGGGCGTGGGGGCTTCATCCTGAATTGGGAAATGAGTCAGATTTTATGCAATCTAAAAACAAACAAAAAATGGTCCAAGGGTTTTCTACAAGCAAAAGAAAAGGAATGATTCAGGCGAGCTTTGCTGTTTGGAAATGTCATTTGAACATTTCAATGTGCACAGCAGTCCTCTCGAATTATGCCTTTCAGCATTGCTTATCAGATATATTGTTGTTTGTGGGGATAAAAACCAAAAGCCATTGCTCCTAGAACTGCAATATTATTTAAACTTAAACACTGTGAGGGCTTATGTAAAGCTCACATATAAACACACAAATGTATAACCATTATAAAATTACAGTCTTGTTTGAAAAAATCTATAAACACAACCTACGTCATAGAAACAAATTATAATCATGTGAACGTCTGACTTTAATTTTGGTGTTTTCCAGTTGATTCAATCCGACATGCTTATCTCTTTGAAATGTCTCTGCATACTTTTTCTTCTCATTGCTCCCTCTAAATACATGTCACTTTGATAGTCACTGTACTTTTTTATAGTCCAGTATTTTTGCCTCACAGAACACAGAAACCTCTCCAAGGAGATATCAAGTATTTGTTTCTCCTGCCTTTTGATTCAAAACTAATGACAAATCTACTTGAATTTGTTGAAAGGAAAAACCTCTTTAAATTACCAATATGAATTGATTATCTCAAAGATTTTTATTTAATATGAAACAGGTCAGAGGGAAATAATAAATATAAAAATTATATTATCAAATATGCCATTTGAAAATGGTTTTCATTATTAAAATCACCAATAATTATTTCACATAAAATATAATTAAGGTCGGGGCCCGGGAGATAGCATGGAGGTAAGGCGTTTGCCTTTCATGCAAAAGGTCATCGGTTCGAATCCCGGTGCCCCATATGGTCCCCTGTGCCTGCCAGAAGCAATTTCTGAGCATGGAGCCAGGAGTAACCTGAGCACTGCTGGGTGTGACCCAAAAACAAACAAACAAACAACAACAACAACAACAAAATATATATATATATATATATATATATATAATTAAGGTCATTACCCTTCTGGTTAAGTTAATTCAAAATTCTTTTTTGTAAGATTTGTTATAACATTTTTCTAATCAATGCTTCTTCCACTTATATGTTAGTTTTTAGGGGGGGTTGTTTTGCTTTGGGGTCACACCCAGTGGTGCTCAGGAGTTATACCTGGCTCAGAAATCGCTCTTGCCAGGCACAGGGAAACATATGGGATGCTGGGATTCGAACCACCATCCATCCTGAATCAGCTGTATGCAAGGCAAATTGCCCTACTGCTGTCCTATCTCTCTGGCCCCGATATGCTGTTTTATATTTATTTGTAAAGATAATAGATAGAACACATAATTTGACTGAATTAATTAGCAAGTTATGTATTTAATTTCTTGCCTTGAAATGCAATAATTCTGGTTCTTTAGTGGGAATAGATTCAGCAACAAGTTTGATACTTGTTTACCCGGTGAACATTCAGGGACTTATATTCATCCAGGGAACACATTCTTAACAAATGCAATTAGGCCCTGAATTCTGATCTGAAGAAATATTTACTCCCATATGTGAAATATCATCAGACAATGAGTTAGGGATCATGGTTACTCATCAGAATATGACACACACCTTTCCTTTGTCATTTCCTTGCAGACAATAACACTTCGTAGGCATAATCCTGACCTTTGCCATTCCTTTGCTTTTTATATGACAAGTTCTTTATGTCATGAGCTCATGAATCCATGTATTTGTTTTCCAGGTATTTTTAAGAAAATTATGCTAGTCAAACTTTTAAACTGAAAGCTGAAGAAAATGATAAATAATATTGCTACATACATAAAATATGTATATTATTTTATATACTTTTATTTTTTAATTTATTTTAATTTATTGAAACATTTGTGATTAACAATGCCCTTCATATTGGTTTCAGACATACAATGAATTAGGGCCAATCTCACTACCAGTGGTTGACCTCCCTCCACCAAAGTTCTCAGAATGCATCCAGTAACAGCCTGATCCACAGCTTGCCAGTATTATAAGCCTATTTTAAGTTTACATTGCTAAAGTTTGGGTCTCTTGATTCCATTGTTGTTGCCTTTGGTTTGGATATTTTTTCTATTATTTAATTTAATGTTCAGCCAAATTGAGATGTATTGTATGCTTTTTTGTTTGGTTTGGGCCATACCCAGTGACACTCAGGGGTTACTCCTGACTCTGTGCTCAGAAATTGCTCCTGGCTTGGGGGACCATATGGGATGCCCAGGATTGAACTGCAGTCCATCCTAGGTCAGTCGCATGCAAGCAAATGTCCTAGTGCTGCTACCCTGCTCCAGTCCCTGTATTGTGTGTTTGAATAAAAAAAAAGACAGGTTATTATATTTAGACATCAAAGTAAAGGTAAAATATTAATGAGCAAAAATTATTAAATAAATTACAATCGCTGTACTAGTCTTTATTCTGAGAAAGATGGAATGGATAAGATTGAATGCATAAAGATATCAGCTTTGCTCTTGAGGCAATCATAATTAAATAGAGCCAACTTAAAAATCTCATGTAAACAGTAGTTCTTATACTTTGGCCCTACCCAGGTCTAATTTATAGGCATTAAAAGAAGAAGGTTGATTTTATCCTGACTTGACTGAAGGTAATACACAAGGTTAACTCCAGCATTTGCATCAATTCTATACCATTAGTTGGACCACTTTTCTCATTAGCTCTGACTGTTGAACACACACTCATGTGTGACTTTATAAATGCTCAGGGTCCTAAAGACAAGCCAATTGAGTTCTGATTACTTGGGCAGTATCACAGCAACATTTAGGGTTATGGATTTTATGCAAGTAACCTAATCACTGTTTTTCAGTTAGCTTGTCTTATTAAACAAGAAAAGTAATAGCACTCACATAATAGAGTAGACATCTATTATTTTATGTAAACTACTTGGAATAATTGCCAGTTATGATGTGCAAACAATTAGAATCCTTTCTGCCATCAAGATCACAGATTTCTGAATCATAAAAGTGGGGAAAAAAGATAATATAAATAGTGGTGTATACTTAAACAAAAGTATATACATATTCATTTAATTTCCTAGATATATATATATATATAAATACATATAACTTTGCATTTGGTCTAGAGCATGTCTTATTAGAACTTCACAATTTTGCATCGACATATGCAAATGTGCTCAGATGTTCCATTTCAATGGTCACATTATTATAAATTGAGAATGACTGTTATGAATGCCCACTTTCTTTCAAGATCTGTCAGCATTCATTGTACATTTTTAGGCAAAGATGCATCATTCTCATGGTTTAACTTTCGACGAACTGTTACTTTCTTAAGTTAGTGGAACACAAAAAAGTTATTGGTGAATTTACACAAAAGCACCAAGAGGAGAGTAAATGAACCTGAAAGGAGTCTATAGTTAAACCCATGACAATATACTTCAAGGGTGGAAAATCCCTGTATCTCTTAGGCCAAGGGAATTCCTTTTCGAATGACCCCAATATTTACTGTGCATGTGCAGGAGGGAAGAAAAAAAAAAGGCAAAAAGCACAAAACAAATTTTTTTCATTTATTTATCCAGTGTTTGTCGAATTCTTTGTTTTGGTTTGGCTATTGAAGTTGTTGTCTCCATTTATATTTATTTATTTATTTTCTTCTTTTCTTTTCTTCCTTTATGTACTCTGCCACATTTTTTTATCTCAATACCATGGCTTTTATGTAGTACTTATCTTTTTTTTTTTTGAGTGCTCACTGGATATTTTATTTGACACTTCTTTTTGTACTGTTGTGCTGTTTCACCTTCTTTTTCCCCTTCATCTCTCAAATCTAGGATGAGAGCCTCCAGAAGAACTCTGCCCATTTACGGAGTATTTGATTTTTTCCCCCAGTTTATTACTTTTCTCTTCTTCAAACAAAACCACATAACTTGAACTATCTAGTCCCGCCTCCCAATTAGAGGTGGAAATAAGGGAGGTGCCAAGACCAAACAGGTGTAAGACCACTAAGTAGTAAGCTAGGCACAGAGGGGACCACTTATTCTAGCAGCTCCGGGGGTGAGGGAAGAGGATATGGGAGGTAGAACGAGAACAGAGGTGGAGGGAGGACAATTTGGTGATGGGAATTCCCCTGATTTTATGTTAATATGTACCTAAAATATTATTGTCAATAATATGTAAGTCACTATGATTAAAATAAAAGTTATATGAAAAAAGTTATTGGTGAATTTAATGTATATCTACATTGTATGACCTGTCAGGGATGTCAGGATAACAGAGAGGAATTTCTGAAGCTCTATTAAACCCCACTCCAGTAAAATCCATACAGTTTGGTAAAAGAACATACATTAGGCATCTAGAACTACAAACATTTTCTGAATTCTGGAGAGAGATAGTCCAAAATCAAGATTGTAGAAGATATGTCCTCTTTGTTTATCAGCAGTCAGTCACAACATTACCAGAACAGCATCTGATGCAGAGAAAATACACCTCTCTACCACTCCCCCTCCTTCACTGCCCAGGGAATCATGCTTTGTCAAGAACTGAACTTGTAGCTCTCACATTCAAATGAGCTCCAGCACCTTCCAACTCATGTCCAGTCTTTTCATTAATGGCTACTAAAACTGTGTTATTATTCATGAAGCTTCTGCCTCATCCAAAGGTTCCACACTACATGGCATAAAACTGTTGTAATAACAGCTGGAAGTGACAGATCTGGGAGTGACAAAATGCTTGTTCGTAAATCTAATAATACTAATCAGACTTCACTGGGTTAATATTTCTCACTAATCATTTTATTCACCTTTTTCTTGACCCAATGCATCATCATCATGGAGATTCCTTTAGGGAATTTTGATTATTCAAAAACGGAGCTTTAACCGTAACATGATGGAACCATTGCAGAATTATGATAATTCTTTCCCATTTCAGGAAACTTTGATGGATTCCCAAATATGCTTCTACCTTAAACTGATTTATAAATTCCAAATATGATTCTATTTTAAACTGATTTATAAGTCCTTTGCATTTTAGTATAAGAACATGGTCCACAGTTTTGTCTCCTATCCTTTTGACTTACCAAATGTCCAATTCCAATATATGCTTTATTATGTTAACCTAATTAGGAAAGATGACTACAAAATTTTATATATAGATCATCTAGAAACAATTCATCATGTATATTATTTAAAAATTACCATTTCTTTTATTTGCTTTTCTGAACAACAGAACAGAATTTCACTCTATGATTGCAAATTTATTCATTTCCAAGAGGCAGCCTTTTAATTTTTCTTTAAATGAATATATATGTATATAATCCTAGATAGTTTCACACTTATCAATTTTATTTGTCTAGTTAACATTTTATCATTGAAAAACATTTACTTTCTCTATAATTTACCTTAAAATAGTGTTCAGTATTAGGGTAATTAATGATTTTGATATATTTTGTCCAACTTAATGCATTTATTTGGGTTCTAGTATTTTTGTTTTATCAATTTATGATTTTCTATTGATAATTCCTCATTCTCATTGCCCAATAATGCACTTTGCTATTCACTGCCTTTCCTCAGCCTTACCTAAAAGGAAATACTTTGATGAAATAACCTTAAACAATTCTTTATTTTTGGAGCATTACAACATTAATTCCATTTTAATACTCCAAAACTCTAATATATATTATTTTACTATTTATGGGGAAACATTACCCCCCACCAATCCAAATTTTATTTTTTGAAACTCCTCTCAAATGTATTATGGGGCTTTTAATTTTATTTGTTCCATTTCTCCTTACATATTTTGCCCAAATTTTCTCAAAATCTTAGTGTGAGGTCCTAAAATGACATTAAACAATTTAACCCACACTTGCAAGAGAACAGATTATAAACGTGCATATTGCTTTATTATGGTAGACAACAATAATTCTTTCACTTCTATTTTCTAGATATTTTACACTTTGAATCTCTTGGGTCTTTGGAAGGAATCTCATTTCTTTTCTTTTTTTTTTTAATTTTTATTGTGACTGAAGTTCATTACACAGAATTATTTTCGGTACATAGTGACAATGAATGAAGGGCATTCCCACCACCAATGTTGTCCTCTCTCCACTCCTGTTCCCAGCATGTCTCCCGTATCTCCCTCCTTTACTCTCCCTCACTTCCCCTCCAGAATACTAGTGTACCTGATCTCCACTTAACAGCTTGTTGTAGGTCGGGTTTCTATTCTGTTTGGTGTTCCAGTCTGATCATTTTTTTATTTACACTGCATGCGCATATGACTGGCCCTGGTAACATCCTTTTCTCTCCTCAATTTATGAGTCTGAATGATTCAAGTTGTGCTATTCTGTTTGAGATAAAAAAGGTTAAGGGGAAGGAGAAGGAAAAATTTGGTATCAACTACTAAAAGCAAATGAAATTTAAAAATCACCCAATAATATCCACAAGAGTGAAAAAAAAAAGGTGGAAGAAAAAAGAGAAGGAAAATAATATCAAAAATGAATAAAAATAAATAAATAAAACAAAACAAAACCAGAAAAAAGAATACTGAAGTGGCAGGGTTTGGTGTTACCCACTTTTTTTTTTTTT